>JAQZBX010045271.1:0-12161 GCA_029593785.1 Cabassous unicinctus
CAGGGAATTGAACCCAGGACCTCGTATGTGGGAAGCAGGTACTCAACTGCTTGAGCTACATCTGCTCCCCACTGATTCACTTTCTAGGCGACTCCCTCACACGGGCCTGGCAAGTTGGTGATAGTTGTTGACAGGAGGCTTCCATTCCTTTCCACAGGGCTGTTTCAGAGTTTTCATGTCATTGTGGCTGTCTCCTCTGGTATGAGTGATTGAAGAGAGGGCCAGACAGAAGCCAAAATGTCTTTTGTGACCTAGCCTCAGAAGTCAAGTGCCGTTATTTCCACAATATCATATTGTTGACATAGGTCCGCCCTCTTGCCCTCTTCAATGTGGAAGAGGACAACAGATGCTCATGAATTCCAGGAGATGAGGATATTGGGAGCCATCTTGAAAGCTCACTACTACAGTTCTTCTTTCAGATTAAGCTGGTCTAAGGAATATAAGATTTTTTTTTTTCAAACATTCCTTCAGTTCCCTTTTCCATGACTCTTCCATGACCTTCCATCTGCAGTTCCCAGCTTTTTCAAGTTGGGCCCTTATTTCTCAGAACTCCTCTGTGGTGCCCTTCCCTTTTATCCTTCTTTCTTTATTGAGGGCAAACTATGTACCAGTCACTGTTCACATCACTACCTTCATGAAACTTACCTTTGATAGTAGTTACTTTTCATAATAAGTGGTCTTTTATCATTCGTAATTTCTAGCTTTGCCCTACTGGGATTCTGCTAAAATTACTTTATATCCAATAAGGTAAACAAATTCAAGGTAAAACATTAACGTTTTACACTATCCACTTCTATTAACATTTTCATTTTAATAGCAGTCATCAGTGATTTACCCCAAAAGAGTAAGGGGAATTTAGGGCAGATACTGAACATAGAAGGGAGACTTCCTTATTTGTACCAATTTAAACTCCTTGCTCTAAACTACCTGTGGGACTACTTTTGTTCAATGGAGAACATTATCATCATTCAGCATGATCTTTTCAAAATTTGGAAATGAAAGACTGAAAAAAGTGTATTTCAAGTGTCAACACAGGAGCAAAAACATTAATACATTTATCTCCCGGAACACTTGAGGTGAGTCAGAGGTTAAAGTAGCTCATTTTGCTATTTCCTCTCAAAATTGACACATGGGATTTGAATTTACCCAAATATGGTGGGAAGGCTTGCGTCACCTTTTATATACATTTATATCCTAATCCAGCTTTTCAGGATTTTGGACATTTATACTTGTGATTAGCTCGAAAACATTTTTCTATTGGGCTTTTTTTGAGTTTTAAAACTGTTTGGGCCAATAAATCTTTCTCCAAATGTCACACTGATCAGAATGGAAGAGGTAAATGGAAACTAATGACACTGATCAAGTTGATGATGTGAATGATTTAGTGAACCCAATCATTTAACACTTTCATAAAGTCAATATCAGGGAAAGACACTGGGCTCTTATTATGGTAAACTGTATTTGTACTGTCAGCATTCAGTGATTTATTACAAACCTGTGGCTAGGATTTGGATATTATAAATGGGGAAAAATGGAAAGCTCATTAATTTTTTATGCCCACAGGTGGAAGACATGCAGTGGGCTAATAGGGAACACACTCACCCCGCGTCTGTCTGCAGCTTGCCATGTAAGCCTGGGGAGAGGAAGAAAACAGTGAAGGGAGTCCCTTGCTGCTGGCACTGCGAACGCTGTGAAGGATACAATTACCAGGTGGATGAACTTTCCTGTGAACTTTGCCCTTTGGATCAGAGACCAAACATCAACCGTACAGGCTGCCGGCGTATCCCCATCATCAAGCTGGAGTGGCATTCTCCGTGGGCCGTCGTGCCGGTGTTCATTGCGATATTGGGTATCGTTGCCACCACCTTTGTGATCGTGACCTTTGTCCGCTATAACGACACGCCTATCGTGAGGGCTTCAGGACGTGAACTTAGTTACGTGCTCCTAACAGGGATTTTTCTCTGCTATTCAATCACCTTTTTAATGATTGCGGCACCAGATACAATCATATGCTCCTTCCGACGGATCTTCCTAGGACTTGGCATGTGTTTCAGCTATGCAGCCCTCCTTACCAAAACAAACCGAATCCACCGAATATTTGAGCAGGGGAAGAAATCTGTCACGGCACCCAAGTTTATTAGCCCAGCATCTCAGCTGGTGATCACCTTCAGCCTCATCTCCATACAGCTCCTTGGAGTGTTTGTCTGGTTTGTTGTGGACCCCCCACACATCATCATTGATTACGGAGAACAGCGGACGCTAGATCCAGAGAATGCCAGGGGCGTGCTCAAGTGTGACATTTCTGACCTCTCGCTCATTTGTTCACTTGGATACAGTATCCTCTTGATGGTCACTTGTACTGTTTATGCCATTAAAACAAGAGGTGTTCCAGAGACTTTCAATGAAGCCAAACCTATTGGATTTACTATGTATACCACCTGCATCATTTGGTTAGCTTTCATTCCCATCTTTTTTGGTACAGCCCAGTCAGCAGAAAAGGTAAGTGGCAAGAAATGCATTTGCCAACTGTTTTCCTGGATTTAACTTTTTCCTTTAGGATGCTTTTCCTCCTTTCCCTTTGGTTCATTTATATTCTCTCAAGATGCTTCGGTCTATGCTATATTTATATATATCACAAGGTCACATTGCCTTGAATATGCTTTGACATAGGCTTATTTCCCATGAAAACTATTTTAATGTATCCTCTTTGGCAGCAAAGATTGATGACGCTCACATCATTTTGTAGGTCTCTATTCCCAGTTATGTTATGTCCTAACATCACTGCTCTTTTCCAAATGTTGATTAAAGGAGGGAGGGAGAAAGGACAGATGTGATTCACAGGATGAGCTGTACCAGAGATATCACCGTGCATCATAAAATGCCTCCTTTTCTGGTTCTAATGTGACTCTGGGAAATGCCACCTCTTGACCATTATAATGGTTTTAGTCATGGAAAATCTTTTATAGTAAAACAAATCAGCAAACAGAAATTGGAATGTTTTTGTTCAGTCTGAACCATCTTACTGTTTGCTCCCAGCACCCTCTCTTATTACTTTTCCATATTTGGAGAATGATGATGAGGAATTAAAGAGGACAGCAATGGCCAGTTACATAAAACAGTTCATAATTATTTAGAAGGTGAAGATCAATTTTATCTCCCAGAATAAGAGGAAGCACTAGAATTTTCCTTTGCCACTGGTCTCCCACCTTTGACCTTTTCCACATAAAACACTGCTAGTGAAGAATATCTGCCTGTGAAAAGGAATAATTGCTTACCTGGATATATGTAGTTCTGTGTCCAGAAAAGAAGAGAAGTAAAGTGAACCCTGAATTTAAGGTTTGGGTGGTTGGATGGAAAATAAGCCAGCTCGTAAAACAGAGGCAAAAGTGTCTCTTTGGAATGGCTAGCTTTTTAGCGGTTTTGTGCAGCTGAGAGCATGTCCTCCCCAAGTGAGCACTTACAAGTTGTACCATCCTCCATCATGAGAAAGTGTGGAGAAGCCAAACACCCCGGAGGCAAATATATTCTGTAGACCGTATCATTCCGAGTGAGACTCTGCATGACTCTGAAAACTCCCAGCTAATTCAGAGTAAAAGCATTCAGCAGGGGGATGGAGAGCTCATTAGCATGAACTTTCATCCCCTAGAGATCAACGTGGCCTTCAACAATGCTCAGACAAAAAGTATTCTTCAGAAACCATGCTGCCAAATATAGCAAACTTGCCCTGGGTTCCAGACCCGTGACCTTTCATGACTTGTATGACCTGATGGAAGTCCATGAATATTTTATGTAGATGCAAGCATGTGGCAGGAAAGTAAAGTAAGATAATTTAGGGCTGTAAGCCTAAGAACCAGAAAACATGTTTTGACATATGCAGATGGGAATATATTAGGATCAAACTTCTAAGTTTAACTTAGGAAAGAGATGTGTGAGCTGGAAAATAAGTCTCTCAAAACCTGTGGTATGGGTAGTTGGACTTGTCAGGGCAAAATAATGTTTTTCAGAGTTTGGAAATGCTGTATTCTGTGATTTGCTGATAATGTCAACTTAAACAGTACTTGTATTTGTATTTGAACCTAGGAAAACTTTGAAAGACTTCATTTGAAGGAGTTTTTATATTCTATTTTGTCTGGAGAGGGTAATGATAAGTAATATATTCTACTTTCTGGTAGAAAATAGATATTTGAACCAAACAAAATCTCTTGAGCTCTGGCATCTAACTTCCTTTCCTTTTTCTTTCTTTTCCTTTACACTTTATAAATGAGCCTACTCTTACTTTTCATATAATGACTTCCAAGGGTAGGGGAGAAAAAAATTAACATGCTAATAAGATGTTTTTCAATTCGGGTAAGTCTTTCGTTGCCTCTATTTTTTTTTTTTTTTTCATTTTTTTCTTTTTATTTATTTTTAAATTTTTAAAAATTTTTAAATCAATTTTATTGATACATATTAATAAAGCATACAATTCCTTCAAGGTGTACAATCAATGGAATTTGCTATAATCAAATATAATAGCTGTGCATTCATCACTTCAATCATTATTAGAACATTTTCATTATTTCAATATTAATAATAATAATTAAAAAAAACAAAGAATCAAACTTGAAAATTCCTTACCTATCAATCTCTCTATGCTTCCCCCACTGAACCTAGCTGCTGTTTCTGGCTATTCTATCCAAAGTATATAATCATGCCTCCATTTTTTAAATAAATAAAATCATGGTCCTACATCAAGTTATCGGACGTCATCATAGCAGTTCAAATGGCATAATATTAATTTTTATTAAAGAAAAATGACTATTAATTTTGTATATATTTATGGATATGGCTATATCCATTCCAGTAAATATATGCCCAAATGTGGCTAGACAAAATTCCTTTTGGTTTTTTGACTAGGGTAGAATCAAAGTAAGACAAAGAAATACAATGTAAGATAAATTATAAAATATTTTAATTGGAATTTATTTTGTAATAATTATATAATTCATTGTGAAAAAGACTGAAGAAATCAAAAAGAAACAATAACTCTAGGAATTTTCAGAACACCTTAGAGTCCTCAAATCATTTATCTAGTCTTAGAATTGCTGAATTTAGGCCAATTCTACTTCAAGATCTATCATATTATAAATAGCTATAATTTTGCTATTGAGGTACTTTATCTAATAAAATTATGTGTAATCCTCAGACTTCACTTTAAAATTTTCTACCCACTGTTCTCTAAGCATTGTTTATTATTCAAAACAATATGCAAAATGCTGAGAATGTCATTGCTTTTTCCCCATTGCTCAAATTACTGACAAGAATATTAAAAATGAACATAATTTTTCTAACTCTAAGAGAAGGCTTTCAATACATTTTATTGATTTCAAGACCAAGGAGCTCTTCAGTCCCCACTGTCATTGGCAATGCTCAGCCAATTAGCCCTACCTTATCAACTTGAAGCTTTTTCAGCAGTTAGGGAGCATACACATCCATCAATCAGCAGATCCTTATTGAGAGCCTCCTACTCTGTGTCTGCCACTGTCCTAATTGTTGAGCCCATATCAGTATGCTTTCCTGATCCTTCTCTGTAAAGCTTCGTCTAGCTCATGCCTGCTAGATACCTGCTCAGTGCCAACAGAAGGCAAGGACAAGGGCAAGGGATGATGGTGAGGGATCAGAGCTGAGAGGAGAAAACAGAGAAAGAAAAGAACTGTGCATCCTGTAACTATACTCCAGTGATAGAATTTAAAACATGGAAGACAGCAAAATAAAATTTCTTCTAGTGTGCATTTACGTATAAATTCTTACAGTAGTATCTTTAGAAGAAAATTCTTTAAACCACATAGGTCTCTCTGAAATTACAAGAGAAGTAGGCATAAAAAGTGAAATTAGTTGAATAAATTTGGAAAGATGTTTTAGAAAATCTCTGGATGAAATCAAGCTATAAAGGGATACTTGAAGCAGAGTCATGAGGGCAGACAGCTCTTGAAAGCGGGTCTTCCTTCACTGAGAAAATATTAATTTCCCCCCATTACTCTTCTTTTCAGACTTCAAAACGAAGATTAATCATGTTTTTCCAATAGAATGTTAATGACATCATTTATTTTTCTTTGCCTACTCATCCATTAAATCCGGGTATAACTGTACTTTTTCTCTTCTATAGAAAAGGGATGTGAAAGAAGGGTGGACACACTGAGGCACGGTCACAGACTAATACAAACTCACAGAATTGTCTGAAAAAATTTTTTTAAAATAACATATAATTAATTGAATGGTCAGGAAAAGAATCCTTAGGGATAGTTAGGGACTGCTAGGATGGTAGAAATCTCTTAAATACATATTGTACCATCTCTAATTGGGTTCATAAAATCCAGATAATCAGGCAAGTGTTATGACATTGTCAAGCTTCAAGGAGCACAGTGCTTCAACCTGAGCATTGAGTGGCAACACAACAAAACACTCTCAAAACTGAAAAGAAAATAAATTCAAAATTGTCAAAAACCCTTTTTGTTCCAAACCAGCCTTTCTTCCTTCATCTTCTCTGGATGGTGCAGTATCTCCCTGGGGATCCTCAGGGTCTCATGTATATCTGAATGAATATGTCTCATAACATAGAGCCCTTCATTTAGTAGATTCTCAATAAGTACCTAATGAATGAGTAAATGGGGTACCATGCACCATAATGAATATACTATAAATATTTATGATAAAAATTAGACTATGGCATAATGGGAATATTATATTTACATCTTATTATGATTTTCATAACACCTTTTTTTTTTCCCAGAAGAAAATCTTTTCTCATTTAAAGGACTGGCTATTTGCATTTCTTTGAAAAATGTTGTCACTATTCTGAAATAAGGTTACTAAAAAGTTAAGATTGGAAGAAAGAATTACCATAGCTGTCCTTAGCTTTATCTGAAATACGCAAAGAAATGAAAGGATGCATGTACCATATGTGTTTCTGTTTATTGAAAAGACAGAAGGACAAGTGGAGTAAGGAAGAGAACAGCTCTGGATTGTGAGGACTTGAGTTCAAACCCTTCCTCTCCTAAACTAGCTGAGACAATGTCGGCAGATGACTGTACTCCTACACATAGTAATGAACTACTAGGACAATGCAAATTTGAGTACAGAGCAGTCGTCTGCCGTCAGTCTCTGGCCCCATTCTCAAACTAGACCAGGCTTGAGCTCCCATCTTCTGGGAAAAGGCAGACAACCCCATTGTAGGAAGATGACTGACTTTAAAACAAAACAAAACTAAACAAAAAAACTCCTTTTGTCTCATTATGGTGTGTTTTTGTACTAATAGGTACCTCAAACTGTTTTGCTGAGAGTTACACAGTGTAAATCATGAAAAGCATTTAGCACATAATAAGCAGTAAATAAATGTTGGCTATTATTAGATTTAGGCTATAATCCATGAAGGTAGGGACCCTATTTGGTTTTATTCACCATTATATCTTCAGTACCTAACATAATACTTCGGCCTGGAAAAGGCTCTCAAAATATTTGTCTAATAACTGAATACAACCCAATAAATTGAGTGGGAGGACCTGACTTGCTTTATCCAGATTATTGCCTTAACCTCCCCAGCCATTTAGACGAGGTCTGTACAACTCCCTAACTGGAAGGTGTTTTTTTTCAAGCATAAAGGCTTGCCTGGAAGTGTCTATTGTGCAGATTGCAATAGTTAAAAAGGGCTCTGAGACAGACAGGAATCTATAAGATTAAGAGAGAGAGACAGGGGAGAGAGTTTTTGAGGCAATATGTAACTGCCTTTATATATTTAGCAGAAAATACTGGAGGAAAGCAATGTGCCATCAGAGAGCATTTGCTGAAGTCTTTATTTTAAAATTTGAAATGTGAGTGACTCTAACAAGAGTTATGAGAGTTAGTTATGAAGTCAGTAATAAAATTCCTGCTTCAAGAAATAATCCAAATGAGAAAAGAACAGCCTGAGAAATCTGGGGGAAGCATGTCAGTATAAACTTGGAAAATGATGGATGAAATTTATGGAAGAGATTAGACAGGAGGTAGTTCTCCAACCAGTCCAGTCCAAGTAATTTTTCCTTTTTCTTAGAAAGGAGGTCCTGGAAATGATTATCAGTGCTTTGTGTTTGTTATTGTTCAATATAACTATATTGGGCTGTTGGTGAACTATATAACATTTTCTTTCCTTGTCAGCTTTCTGTCATTTGAACTGATCTCTTTAAAGGCTTCATGTAGTTCCAAGAACTATTTCAGGTATTATGATAGATTGTATCTGGGCGAGATGAATCATATCAGATTGTTGCAATCAACTCTGGAAGGAGAAAGCCAAATAAAAATGAAAAAAACACACACAAAAAAACAGAACAGAACCCCACATTTATATGATAACATTTATGCACTTAGACAAAATGACATGCTTGCAAAGATGTAGAAGAAAAAATGAATTAAGGAGCGTTTAGGGCATGGTGCAAGCAGCTCTGCTAAATAGCTATCCTATGGAATGCTGCCTTAGCCATGTTTTTGTTTGTTTGTTTTTGTTTGTTTTTCTGATTGTGTTACATACTATGGCTGCAGAAAATTACTGACTTCCATGTTTAGGGCAGTTTTTTGGGGGGACGTTCATTTTATTTGATGGCACAAAGAAATATTTGTTCAATGAACCTTGCTACACACTTTTATTCCATGATCTTGTATTTTTGGTACTCTGAGGAGGCTATGAGACCCAAGGATACTTAATTTAAGCATTTGGTTATTAGTGAGATTGTGGTATTTACACATTCATCATTTTATTTTTTAATTGAATTTAAATTTGTAAAGGGTTTGCATTTTCTTTTCCCAAATTACAATAGTTTAATTGACTAGCCAATTAGCCAACCGGGAGTTCAGTCCTACAGCTAACACATTTCACCAAAAAGGTTTAGTTTTCTTAATATGATTGAAAAATGCTGGGGTACTAGATTTGATCACACCTAAAATGTGGATATTTTTGGAGTCATAGTAACTATAGCTTTGTTTATTTCAAAATGTTCAAGGGATTGTCATATAAATAGATTTAAAATTTTCTGTATAGACAGAACCTTAATGACATCCCAGACTGTTGATAGTACAGAATGTAGTGACTAATTTACTTATTGTAACTTCAAATTGCATTTTCCATGATTCAGTAGGTGCTTATATCTCATGGAGCACACAGGGTGCCAGGAAGAGCAGATTGCAAAGCAAATAGCTCCTTTGGGCTGTAACCATATACACATTTTTATGTTGGGAAATGTTTTTAAAGTATTTTCTAAATTCAGCATAATGTGGGTTAATACCACCCCTTCCAAGTATAGAAAAAATATTTAACGAATATTAGTATAAATCCCAGGCTATTTAAAATAATGCAAAAAATGCAAAGCACATTTATTTGTGTCATTAAACAAAATATAAAATAAGATTCTTAGTCTGATTCCTGGTTCATAATATGGGCTGGCACAAACATATAGATCCCCCCTCTAGGGTAACACTTAAATGGATAAAAGGAAAAAGTAAAAAAAGAAATAAAAATAAAAAGGGACAAAAGGAGGAAGAGAGAGAGAGAAGATATTAAAGTACCAGAGCCAAAATTTTTAGGTAAAATAATTTGAGAAAATCTTGAAAAATAAAAATCAGATAGATCTGATCACTGGAAAAATTAAAAGAAGAAAAGCATAGCCCAAGAGGCATAAGAAGCAGTCCCCAAGAGTCTGCAAACCAGAGTCAGCAATGCCGGTGAAGCAGGCATTGGAGTGTCCTTGTAGACAGCATTGGGGTGACCATGTAGAGAGCAGAGTGCAGGTTAAAACTCCAGAACTCTACTCTAAATAACTGAATTATCTGATGGCAGATGGCTCAAAAATGGGTATAAGGCACTGAGATAGAAACAGAGCAGAATCTGAAGTGATTTTATTATAAACATGGACAGAGGGGTCATGAGAAATACAGGTCTATCTAGGAGAAAAATATGATAAATTTCTCAACTCCTAGGATAATTTTCTCCAAAGGTAGGTCTCCAGTCTGCTCACTTGCCCCACATCCAGGCATCTTAAAGAAAAGCCAGTCGCGTAAAACAAACTCTAACTTATATAGGTCCACAGTCAGCGCTCCCATTCAAAGGAAACAGACTCCATCAGGAACTCACATCAATCAGCTTGGCCCTTCAATCATAATCATACATTAATATTCAAGGACCACACAATAACTGAGTAAAACAAGCAGCATGGTAAAGAAGGACTGAAAAACAAACAAACAATAATTGATTCCAAAAATACAAAGGTAATTCCAGAAAAGAATTGGATTTTCAAAAATCAGAATTGTAGTCAGTGTCATAAGAAAGAATCAAGAATAGTGAACACACACACAGGCATACAAGTGGCTGTAGAAAAGATCAGTTAAGAAATCAGAAAATGATTCTGGAAGGTAAAATTATGCCAATATAAAAATTGGAATGGATAACATTTAAAATGGAATTGCTAGAGCTAAAAACCAGACTGGATCTCTTGAGGGTAAAGTAAAAAGATAGAACCAAAGAGAAAAAGAGAAAAATGGGAAAAGGAAAATATGAAGAAAGGTTAAGAGATGTCTAACATAGAGCAGAATTCTAGCATCTATCTAATAAGCATTATAGAAAAAAAAGTGAATACGCTAGAGGGAAGAAATAATCTAAAAAAATAACAGAAGAAAAGTTTCAAAAATCTAAGACCATTCTTAAGGTTGAAAAGACCTCTGCTCTTAGTAAAATTTCAGCAATAAATACAAAATCCTAAAAGCTTTTAGAGGAGAAAAAGTATACCTAGAAGAAATGAAAATCAGATATACATCTGACTATATCAGCTTCTCTGGGTACTAGAAGACAAAAAGCAAAGATTTTCCAAAGTAAATGTATTTTAAACTTGAATATATATAGCCAGCCAAACTGCCAATTAATGTGAGGCTGAAAAAATAAATTGCTCAGAAAATCTGATGCCTACGTATATTAATTGTGATGTAGTCCAACAAAATAAAAGATATATACCTGATATGAGATGAAGAGACCCACACAATAAACAGCAAAATATTAAATTCCCATCCTGGGGTGTACTGCTACACTCTCAGATAGAGGGGCAAGACTCTCTCGAATATGTAGGCAGTGCCTAATGAAAGAAAACAGACCAATATGTCAAGCCCTCAATATTAATGCATGTGAATATGTAAAATAGAAACTTAGTCTAATAATAACTATTGCCTAACCTCCTGAAAACCTCCTTGTTATGCAAATGTGGTCCTACTCTAAGCCAAACTCAGCAAATGCACTACCTTCACCCCGTCCCTCATCATGGGACATGACTCCCAGGGATGTGCCTCTCTGGCACTGAGGGATTAATACCAAGCACCAACTAGCAGTGCATTTGGAAAAAGACCTTGACCAAAAGGAGAAAACATCAAATACAAAAGAGTTTTTATGGGTAAGAGATTTCAAAATGAGTCAATAGATCATTCCATAGATTACACTTATGCATGTCTCAGGCACATCATGCTAACTGCCACTGTGAACAAAGCCCAATAGGTGTGCTCCTGAGGGCTCTAGAGCCATATAGACACTATAGGCAAGGCATACAACCCCGTGAAATCAACACCCCATCAGCAAGCCTTATTTTGGAATATATGTTAACCTATTTCCCCAGTAAAACAGAGTTAGACTCATTTATAATTTCCCTACACATGATTCTTCTACACCTTTTATTTGAGCCTATAATTAGCACTATACCTGTTAAATATATGTCTCAGATACTTAAATCTTTGGTCTGTTCCTATGCTGGTTGAGCCCTGAATCTCAGAAGAGTTGCGGCCAACAACTATTCTCCAGTTCATCAGACTCACCCACAACAACTAATGAAATGATAACTAATGAATGATGGGGACAATCCCCATCCCCAAAAACAGAGAGTATCTATAACTGGAAGCAAGACAGTTCCATCCATCTGCCCCAGTGGCTCAAAGCAGCCTCTCAGTCTGACGTATCACCATCCCAAAATCCTCAAGGAATGAACAAGCTTAAGGGAGGAATGCAACCAGGGACAAAGTAAACTTATTAAATTTTTTTTTCATTTTACAAACAATTTATTGAAGTAGATCACTCATATATGAACATACATAAACAATAAGTGTTTAGTAAACATTATGAACTT
>JAQZBX010045272.1:0-21099 GCA_029593785.1 Cabassous unicinctus
CCTCTTTCTCAATAATCATTCTATCCTTCTATTCTTTGTATTTTTTTTTCTATTTTGTTCCTTGTTTTGTTTTTCAATTCCAAGTTTTTTATTCTTATTCTTTTGCACTTTTTTTGGTTTTTCGCTTGTATTACTTATCTATTTCCTGGCTCCTGTACAATTCCTCTTATACCTTTTTAGTTTTATTATTATCAATATTATTATAATTGCTATTATTCTTTTTCTCTTATCTCTTTCCTTTTCTCTGGTCCTAATATCTTTTTTTCAAGGAAACACAGAAAACAGCAAGGATATACAATAAGAAGAAACAAATGCCAAAAAGGAACCTTCCCACACACACACACAAAATAAAAAAAAATGAAATAAAACCCTAGAGTAGAAAGAGAAGTTAACCAAACAAATAAGCACATCAGGATAAAGAGATGCCTAGACACCAACAAAAAAATACAAAACATACTAAGAAGCAGGAATACATGGCCCAGTCTAACAAACAAACTAAAAACAGGAGGAGATGTAGAACATGGAACAACTAAGCAGGGATGTCAAAACAAATATCATGAATCAATATAATTAAGTTAAGGAAGAGATAAATTTTATTAAGAAGACACTGGGGGAATATACTGACGAAATTTTAAACATACATAAAAGATAACAGACATGATGGCGATGAATGGCACAATGCAAGAAATAAAAAATACGCTCAAAGTTCATAACAGAAGATTTGAACAGGCAGAGGAAAGAAAAAGTGATATCAAAGACAGTGCACCTGAAATAGTAGAACAGGTAGATAGAAAGATAGAAAGAAAATATCTGCACATAAATGGGGATTTGAATGACAACAAAAATGCACAAATATATGCATTATAGGCATTCCACAGTGAGAAGAGAAGTTAAAGGGAGCAAAAGAGGTAATGGAGGAAATAATATCTGAAAATTTCCCCTCTTTTGAGGGACGTTGACATACCTGTCCAGGAAGCACAGTACATGCCAAAGAGTATAAATCCCAAAAGGCTTACCCCAAGACACATAGTTGTCAAATTGACCAATGCTCAAGACAGACAATAGTGAAAGCAGAAAGAGAAAAGAGGTCCATCACATAGAAGGGAAGCTTGATAAGATTAAGTGCTGATTTCTCATCTGAAACCATGAAGGTAAGGAATCAGTGTATGACATTGTTAAGGTGCTAAAAACAAAAACTTCCAGCCAGGAATTCTCCATATATCAAAGCTAGCATTCAAAAATGAGTGAGAATTCAAAATATTTACAGATAAACAGAATTTAGAGGAGATTGTCAATAAGAAACTTGCCCTTCAAGAAATATTAAAAGCAATTCTTCAGGTTGAAAGGGAATGTGAAGAGATAGAGAGGGTTGGAGGTGAGCGTAGGAAAGAAGATTATTGGCAAAAATATTTAAAAAGATAAAAAGAGAAATAAAAACAGCATGACATATATAAACCTAATTAAATATGGCTAATGTAAGTAATTTCTTGACAGTAACAATATTGAATATTAATGTATTAAGCTGTCCAATAAATAGACAGATATTGGAAGAGTGGATAAGGAAATATGACTCATCTGTATGCAGTCTATAAGAAACTCACCTTAGAACCAGGGATGCAAGGAAGTTGAAAGTGAATGGTTGGAAAAAATTTTACATGCAAACAATAACCAAAAAAGGGCAGCAGTAGCTACACTAATACTGGACAAAATATACTTTAAATGCAAAGCTATATTAATAATCAAAGAAGGACATTATATATTAATAAAAGGGGTAATCTATCAAGAAGAAAGAACAATCACAAACTGTATGCACCTAACAAGGGTGCCAAAAAATACATGAGGCAAACATTGGAAAAACAAAGTGGAGAAATAGAGGCCTCTGCAATTATTGTGGGAGATTTAATACAACATTATCACCATTAGACAGAACATCTCAACAGAGGGTCAATAAAGAAACAGAGACATTGAATAATACATTAGAGGATCTGGACCTAATAGACATACACAGAATATTACACCCACATACAGCAGGAATACATTCTTCTTGAGCACAAATAGATCATTCTGCAGGATACAGCACATTCTACATCACAGAAAAATACTCAATGAAATCAGAAAGATTGAAATTATACAAGGTAATTTCTCTTTATTCTACCACAATAGAATGAAGGTGGAAATCACCAAAGGGCAGAGAGTCAGATTAGGCACAAAGATATGAAACCTAAACAACATAATCTTAAATAATTGGTAGGTCAAGGAGGAAATTGCAAAAGAAATCAGTAACTACCTTGAAACGAATGAAAATTACAACAAAACATATCGAAAATTATGAGATGCAGCAAATGCAGTGCTGAGAGGAAATGTATAGCTATAAATGCCTTTATTAAAAAGGAAGAAAAAGCTAAAATAAAATCCTAACTGACACCTGGAGGAATTAGAAAAAGAACAACAAATTAATATCAAAGCAAGTAGAAGGAAAGAAATAACAAAGATTGGAGCAGAGCTAAATGAAATTGAAAATAAGAAAGCACTAGAAAAAAACTAACAAATCCAAAAGTTGGTTCTTTGAGAAGATTAATAAAATATACAAACCATTAGTTAGGCTAACAAAAAAAAGAAAGATGATGCAGATAAATAAAATAATAAATGAAGGGAATATCATCACTGACACTACCCAAATAAAGAGTATGATGAGAGGATACTTGGAAAAATTGTTTGTCTTCAAGATGGATAACTTAGATGAAATGGACAAATTCCTAGAAATACACAATCTTCCTACATTGAAGAAAGAAGAAATTGATGAACTCAGCAGACCAATCACAAGTAATGAGATTGATTTTGTCATCAAAAACCTCCCAACTAAGAAGAGCCCAGGAACACATGGCTTCACAGGTGAATTCTACCAAACATTATGGAAAGAATTAACACCAATCCTGTTTAAAATCTCCCAAAAACTAGTAGTGGAGGGAATATTGCATAACTCATTCTATGATGACAAAATAACCATAATACCAAAACCACACAAAGATGCCACAAGAAAGGATCATCACTATTGATGTAGAAAAAGCATTTGACACTACAGCACCCTTTCCTGATAAAAACTTCAAAAGATAGGAATATAAGGAAACTTCCCAACATAATAAAGGGTATATATGAAAACCCACAGCTAACATCATATTCAATGGTGAAATCCTAAAAGATTTCCCACTTAGATATGGAAAAATGCAAGGATGCCCACTGTCACCACTCTTATTCAATATTGTGTTAGAAGTACTTGCTTGAGCACTTTGGCCAGAAAAAAGATATAGAAAGGATCCAAATTGAAAAGGAAGAAGTAAAAATTTTAGTATTTGCCAATGACAAGATCCTATACATAGGAAGCCCTGAGAAATCTACAACAAAGATTCTATAGCTTATAAATGAGTTTAGTAAACTCACAGGATATAAAATCAATGCGCTGAAATGAATAGCATTTCTTTACACAAATAATGAGCAATTTGAGGAAGAAATTAAAAAAATTACATTTACTGTAGCAACTAAAAGAAACAAATACCTAGGAATAAATATAAGTAAAGATGTAAATGACTTGTATGCAGAAAACTACACAACACTGTTAAAAGAAATCAAAGACCTATGTAAATGGAAGAATATTCCCTGTTCATGGATAGAAAGACTAAACATCATTGAGATGTCTATCCTTCCCATACTGATTTACAAATTTAATGCAATCCCAATAAAATTACCACAGCATTTTTTACTGAATTGGAAAATCTAACTATGACATTTATTTGGAAAGGCAAGGAGCCCTGAATAGCTGAAGACATATGGAAAAAGAAAAATGAAATTTGAGGAATCACAATACCTGATTTTAAAACATATTACAAAGCTACAATAGTCAAAACTGAATGGTATTGGCACAAGGATAGACATACTGACAGATGGAACAGAACTGAGAGTTTGATACAGATATTCACATATATGGTCAACTCATTTTCAACAAGGCCACCAACCCCAGTCAACCAGGAGAGAATGGCATATTCAACAAATAGTGCATGGAGAACTGGACATCAACATCCAAAAGAGTAGGAGAGGATAACCATCTTACACCCTATACAAAAATTAACTCAAGATGGAACAAAGATGTAAAAAAAGCCAAGACCATAAATCTCCTGAAAAATAATTTAGGGAAGCATCTATAAGATCTTTTAGTAGGAAAGAGTTTCAAATCTTTGCACCCAAAGCAAGAGCAACAAAAGATAAACTAGATAAAGAGGACTTGCATAAAATTGAAAACTTTTGCATTTCAAAGGATTTTGTAAAGAAAATGAAAAAGCAGCCTACTCAATGGGAGAAAATATACGATACTCGTCTGCCCAAAGGTGCTTAATATCCAGCATATATTAAGAAATCCTACATCACAAAAATAAAAAGACAACCCATTTAAGAAATGGGCAAGTGATTTGAATAGACACTTCAGCAAAGACAAAAACAGATGACTAAAAAGCACATGAAAAGATCCTCTACATCACTAGCTATTAGGGAAATGCAAATCAAAACAACAATGAAATATCACCCTACAATCAATAGATTGGTGGCCATTAAAAGACAGAGGACTACATGTGTTGGAGAGGATGTAAAGGCAAGGGTACACTTATCCACTGCTGATGGGAATGTGGAATAGTCAAGCCATTGTGGAGGAGACTCTGGCAGTTCCTCAGGAAGCTAGTTATAGACCTGCCATATGATCCAGCAATTCCACTGCTGGTTATATATCCAGAAGAAGTGGAAACAGAGTCATGAACAGATATCTGCACACTAGTTTTCATTGTTGCATTATTCACCATTGCCAAAAGTTGGAAGCAACCCAAATGTCCATCAACAGATGAATGCATAAGCAAATTGTGATATATAAATACAATGCAATATTACTCAGATATATGAAGGAATCCAGTATTAAAATATGTGTTAACATGGATGTGTCTTGAAGACCTTATGTTGAGTAAAGTAAGCCAGGCACTGAAGGACAAATAGTACATGGACTCAATGTTATGATTTAAGCAAGTTGAGCAGATTTAGAGAGCTACAGACTAGAAGATATGTTTCCAGGAAAGAAAAAGGGAGTAGAGGGTTGTGAGCCAATGCCATATGGGCAAAACCTATGATAAGGCTGTAATTGTAATTGTAATTGTATGATAATTGTACGATAAGGTAGCAATTGTAATTGTAACTGTAATTGTCTATTGGATGGAAGTGACAGTAGTGCAGTCATGCTATTGGGTTCAGGGTTGTCTGTGAGGGAGGTAGGGTGGAGGGGTTGGGTTGGACTATCCATGGAACTGTGGCAAGGGTTGGGGACAGGAGCAGGTGAACTCTGTAAATTTGCTGGTCTGTGGTTAAATATACAATTTTGGGAATGTTCTTTTGGCAAATATTGCAGGGGAAGATTACTGGTGTAACTTGTTGGCTATGGGGCAGCGGTACATACTGGACAGGGTGTACCTCAGCAGGCTTTTATGGATTATATAAGTGTTCATCTTGTCATAGTATGATATATCAGTGGGTGGAGCCCCACAAAATAAACAAGAAAATATTAAACTCCCATCCTGGGTGTCCTTCTATGTTGTCAAGTACAGGAGCAAGAGTATCCTGAGAACAGAGGCAGTGCCCAATGAAAGAAAACAGACCAATATATCAAGCACTCAATGTTATTGCAATTAACCATGAATCTTATTCTTCAAAAAGTGAAACTTAGTCATTACCAAAGGTCATGAAGGGAGGGGTAGGGAAGATTAGAATAGATAGAACATAGGGCATATATTTAGGGCATTAGAATTTTTCTGCAAGATCTCATAATACTGTGTACAGTCCATTTAAATGTTGTCAAAATTTATGAAAGTGTATGGTCAGTAGCAATGCTTCAATATAAGTACATCAATTGTAACAAATGTACTATCCATATTTAAGTGTTATTAATAAGGGAGAAGGGAAAATGGGAGGGTATTGGGCATATGGGAATCCCTTATATGCTGTATGTGACTTTTCTGTAACATAAAGCTTCTTTGAAGATAAAATGAAAAAAAAAAAAAAAGACACTGGGGAAATATATGGAAGAAAATATCACTGTATATACAAGACAACAGATTTTATAGTAATTAAATACATATTGTCTAAAAAAGTTTTTTGAAATTAATTTTTTAACATTTTTTATTTAAAAAATTTTTAGTGTTTTATGTTATTTTTATAGCTATCATTAGTAATTCATTTTCTTATTACTATTTGGTTATTTTCCTGACTTCATTTTTGGAGAGGTTTTGGACCACTGAAGAGTCAGAATTGTGGCAGGGGAGAATCATTGGTACAGGGTTTAGGTGATGTGGGATGCATAAAACAGGGTTCATCTGGAGCATGCCTCTAAGGAATATGAATGTGTTCAAATATTCATGAGGTATTGTCACCATGGGTAGAGATCCACATAATAACCAAAGGAATATTCGATTCCCATCCTGGGGAGTTCTTCTGAATTCTTTAATGGGATAGCAAGACTCCCTGGATGCAGGGGTGGTGCCTAGCAAAGGAGGATGGATCATTGTGCCAGGCCCTTCATATTGATGATTGTACTTATAAACCTTTTCTTTTGAAATTGAAACTTAGCCTAGTCTTATATGTTGCCTGAGAGTTACCTCTTGAGGGCTTCCTTGTTGCTCAAATGTGGCCTCACTATAAGCCAAAGTCAGCATACAAATGCACTACCTTCCCCTCAGCATGAGACATGACTCCCAGGGATGAGCCTCCCTCGCACGGAGGGCTTAGTACCAAGTGCTATCTAACAATGCACCTGGAAAAAGACCTTGACCAAAAGGTGAAAATGGTAAATACAAATGAGTTCTTATGGCTAAGAAATCTCAAAGTGAGTTGGGAAGTCATTCCAGAGGTTATGCTTATGCTTATGCACATCTCAGCAGAATCTCATTGACTGCCATAGTAAATATTGCCACAAATAGCCAGGTTCTTGAGGGTTCTAGAGATGTCTTGACACTATAGGCAGGGTGGACAGCTCAGGAGTATGGATCAATGCCAATGAGCCTTACCTTGGTATTTATGCTCCTCAATGTGACAGAGTTGGAATCATTTGTAGTTTTCCTACACATGGCTCTTCTGCCCCTTCTGTTTGAACCTATAGTTAGTACTATACTTGATAAGTGTATGTCCAAGAGACTTAAATCTTTAGTCTATCCATGTGACATTTAGGTCCTGAGTCTCAGCAAAGCTGCAAAATCTACTCTCCATTTAATTGGACTCACCCAGGACATCTAACAAGTTGATGATGATGGATAATTCCCATCACAAGGAACAGAGAGTTTGCAACTGCAAGCAAGATAGTTTCACCCATCTTCCCCATGTGAACTAAGCCCCCTCTCAATTAGAGGCAGAATAGGCATCACTATCCTAAAATCCCTGTTATTTGGGAATGAACAATGGACAAAAGTAAACTTACTATTATTCTACTATGGACTTATTGCTATTTTAGCAATGGAAGAACTTTTATCATTGATGTGGAGGCAGGGACCACCAGAAGTTCTGAGGGGATGGAGAGGGAAAAATTGGTGTAATATAGGAACATTTTCAGGACATTGGAAATGTTTTGTATTACATTGTAATGAATGATACAGGCCATTATATAGTTTGTCATAAATTACCAAATTGCGTGGGACAGCATGTAAACTATAATGCAATTATAATCAAAAGTTAGTGTCAGTGCTTCAATATGTATTCATCAATTGTTACAAATGTACCACATTTATGAAGGACGTTGTTAATGTAGGAGAGTATGGAAAGGGGAGGGAATTGGGCATATGGGAATCCCTTATATTTTCTATGTAACTTTTATATAATCTAAAGTTTCTTTAAAATAAATAATTAAATAAAAACCTTTCATTCATCAAAGTCCATTATCGAGAAAATCTATTTCATTTTTGTTTGTTCTTGATGCAACATGTAAATATAATTAATTTTGTGTATCAATGTATTCTGTAGCCTTGCTAAACACATTTATTAGATTCAATATTTTATTTTTTGAACTTTAGAATTTTCTGTATATAAATTTGCATGGTCTGTGAATAGAGATTGTTGAAATTCTTCCTCTTCTATGTAGAGTCTTTTCATTTCTTTTACTTTCCTAATTTCCTTTGATTGAGCCTTCAGTAAAAGTTTAAATAGAAGTGGCTAGAATGGAAATCCTTCGTATGTTGCTGACTTTAGAAGAAAGGCATTGTCTTTCACCACAAATTATGATTCTGTGTGTTCTTGTATATGACCATTATCAGACTGATAAAGTAAATTTATTTCTTGTTTGTTGAGTTTTTAAATAATGAATTGAAAGGAAACTATTGTCAAAATAAAATGTGGGCATTTTTGTGGAAATTGTACTAAATTTGTAGACCTGCTTTAGAAAAACTGACATATTAACCATAATGAGTCTTCTTATCCATGAGTATGTGTGATAGCTACATTTATTTAGATTTTCCTTGATTTCTTTAATCAAAGTTTTGTAATTTATTCATATAGAACTTGTAAGCATCTGGTTAACTTTATACCTAAGTATTTGTTTATTTAATCCTCTTGTAAATTATATTTTTTTCATTTTAAATTCTAATTTTTCATTTTTGGTAAACAGGGATGCAATTGAATGCTTTATATTAACCGTGTATCTTACAACTTTTCTATAATTGTTATTAGTTCCATGAGCTGTTTTTGTAATTTATTTGGAAATTTTTACAGAGATAATAATGTCGTCTGAGAATAATTTACTTTTATGCCTTTCTTCCTGTTCTGTATATTTATTACTTCCTGATCTTATCCTTTACCATTAGATTAGACTTCCACCATGCTATTTAACATGGATGCTTAAAGCAGATTATTCTTGTTTTGTTCCTAGTCTTAGGGGGAAAGCATCTATTATCTTACTGTGGCAGTTTGAAGCTTTATGTATCCCAGAAAAATATGTTCTTAAATTTAATTTATTCCTGTGGGTGTGAACCCTTTGTATGTAAGGCTTTTTGATGAGGTTATTTAGTTAAGGTGTAGCCCACCTCAATCATTATGGGTCGTAATCATATTACTGTAGTACTTTATAAGAAGAATGAAATTCAGACAAAGAAAGAAAGCCTCAAGAAGCAAGAAGCTGAACATCAGCAGAACCCATAAGAGAAGGGAGAAAACAGGAGACATGCTTCTTGACTTGTGACAAGCTAAGTACCACGTCACCAGCAGCCAGCCCAAGAACACAAACTTTAAGGAAGACAGCATCACCTTGATGGAGACTCGAGCTGGACTTTTACCCAGCCTCAATTTGTAAGAGTATGATTTCCATTGTTTAATCCTACCCATTTCATGGTATTTGCTTGAGCAGCCTAGGAAACTAACACACTCACTATTAAGTATGATGTTAGCTGTTGGTTTTTGTAGATTCTTTATCAAGGTGAAGTTTTCCTCTATTCTTAGTTTTCTGAAACTATTTAATATGAATGGATTGACAATATATGTTTTAAATTATAAGAATTACTTAAAATTATACTCAATTATTTTCAATGAAATTTGAAAAATTCATTCCCATTTAGATCCATGTTCCCCTTTTCATTGCACTGTTATTGTTTTACAGATTACACAAAACTATGTTACTCATTCCAAAATATATTGTTACAATTATTAGTTTATAAAAGCATATGTATTTTAGAAAATCTGTGAGAAGAAAGGAGAGCAAGTATAGACTTATAGAATTTTTCATATAAAACTTCTCATTTATCTTTTCTTATTATCTTCATTTCTTCCTATGAATTCATGTCACATTTCATGTCATATTTCACTCCAATACAGCTTTATTTCCAAGTCTTGATATTGTCAAATATGTTTCATTTCTATATATTGTAAGGCAATCCTCTGCAGCACAAGGAATAATGTGGCTTCAAATTACATCCACAATGATATTGTTATTCCCATAATGTTTAATTAAAAAAATTATAAATAAAAAAAACCTCTGCAAGCATGAATGTGTGTAAATGGAATGATTTGGCTGGAATAAAAATTTGTCATATGCTTTTGGAAGATTGGCTTTTGGCATTTACATAAATTTTAAATCTATTTTATTAATTAATTACCATGAGAGAATTTTTTAAAGAAATTCTTTGCACATATGAGAAAAATAAATGTCTAATAATTTTATTCACAATTTGATAATATTAAATCTAAGAGATTTTAAAACGTTGTAAGGGCATATTCTTAAATTTATGCAAAGATTAAAACATATTGATTAAGCATATTGTAACTATTTCAGAAACTTTTTCAGAAATATTTTAAGTAAAAAATAATCAGGTAAAATATAGAATGACAAGACCATAATTATATCAAAATATGTTTTCTGTACCTTTATGTCACAAATTCATAGGAAAATTATATAAAGTCAATACATTTAATAATTTACCCCTGGGAAGAAAAATTGGCTGGGGGACCAAAAGAATAACTTTAAGTTTCCATATTTTTGGTAGGTTTAATTTTTTATGATGGAAATAACTATATAAATCTTGTGATTAAAAATTAAAAGTAGCACTAAAAATATCACATAACATGCCAGTTTTTCCCAGATATAAATTCATGTATTTAATTTGTACTATTTACTGATAAATGTAAAATTTCACAATAATCTGTTGCAAGAACAGACTCAATAACAAATAATTTCTGCTGTTGTTGAGGTAGGTATTATTGCATTAAACTGATTGGGTAGACAAATTATCTATATATGGATCTAATTATTCTAACTTCAAAACTTCAGTGTCTGTGATGAAATAATTTTAATGAAATGAATTCCCCTTCAGAACTCTTGGCCTGTACACTTAATTAACTCTCATTTAATTATGCAAATTGTAACTGGACACAAATTTCAAGACTCTTAAATATCGTGTTAACCTCTGCTGGCCAGTGAAGTGAAGACCATAACTTGGCAAAGTTGTAACAGCCAGCCAGAAGAATAGCAGAATTATTCATCAAGTTGGACAAATGACCTATCTCTACAAGGCTTTTTTACTGTTTGGGAATGTGATCTTTATCTGCCTCATTGCTGGCTTTATGTTCCACAGCAATTTTATGAAAGCACCTCTGAAATTAGAGAGGTTGTGTTTTTCTTAGGTAAGCAAATTTCCTGAAACCTATAGGCGTCCACTATAAGCTTTCTTATTAACCTGTTCAAATGAGTTCTCTTGATATGTCTAAGTAAGTAAACTTCTTTCACCTACTTAATCCCACATTTTTCCCAGAAAAAAAGAGACTGCTTATTTTATTGTGTTTGTTTTTTAAATCCATGGCATCAATGTGCACTTAATAAAGAACATTATTTTCAAATCAATTTATTTATGAACAATAAAATCAGAGCAAGTAGAATTAGTGATTTAACTACCACTCTACTGCGTCTTCAGTCAGGTAACAAATGATCTGATTAACTTGAAGTCTCTTTTAAAATGTCAGTGAATAAGTTATGAGCTTGAATATGTAGAACATGTATTTAATTGTCATAGGCAATATTATTCTCTCAAAAAAGGCTTGTAAAACGAATCTTTATGTCATCTCCCCTATCCAGCCAACTCCAATTTCCTATCATGTAACAGAGTAAAAAGGAAAAATAAATGAGAGCTGGAAGTGTTAATATTGCTTCCACAAATGTATCAGTAAAACAGTTCACAGGAAACTACAACCAATTCAGAGTATCATGAACAATAACTCCTTTTTTTCTAATAAATATTTCCACCAAATCTCTCCATTCCATCAAAGAGAGAGGAAACCCTCATTTACATACTGGTGAAGTAATCTCTTTTTATATCATGCATAAATTGCAAACAACTATATGATAAATTATTCTAATCTATTCTTAATGACTATCTTAAATATTTTTACTTGGCAGGTATAAATAACTTATGGTAAGCAACATATGATTTGACCAGGGGCTACAGTGAAGCCTTTGAATATGTTCCTCACAGTAGCAAAGAACCCTTGGTAGAACCAATAAAAAGATGAATGAGGATGTAATTGAATGAGGAAATTACCACTTTTCTTTTTTTCTACAGGTAACAATCAGGATGCCTGAAAAATTTCCCAACATGACCGTAATAACAGAATTCTTGCTCATGGGATTCCCTGATGACTGGTTGCTACAAAATTTCCATGCCACACTCTTCTTCATTTACCTGGGAGCAAGTCAGAAACTCCAAGTCTCAATGTATTTCTTCCTGAGGAATTTGTCCTTGATTGGTATCTCCTATATCTTTGTCACTATTCCAAAATCCATCATGATCTCTCTGACCAACAGTAATACCATCTCCTTCCAAGGATGTGCCACACAAATTTTCCTTGTTATATTTTTGGCTAGCACAGAGCTTGCCTTGCTTATTGTGATGTCCTATGACTGCTATGCTGCCAACTGCCATCCTCTGCACTGTGAGGGCATTATTCATACAGGTGCCTGTGTGCAGATGGTGACATCATCTTGGCTCAGTGAATGTGTCTATGGCTGCATTCATGTAGTAGGTCAGTTTCTGTGGGTCCAACATAGTGCATCAGTTCTTCTGTGATGTTCCATCACTGCTTAAACTTTCCTGTTATGGAGAAAATAGTTTAAAATATGCATTTATTATTGCTACTTGTTGTTTTGTCTTTGTATGTTTCATTTTAATGATTGTTTCCTATGTTCTCATAGTCCACTATTCTTAGGATTCCACCTACTCAATTGCAGGTATAAAATTGCTCCACCTGCATGCCCCACCTCACTGTGGTGACCTTGTTCCTCTTCTCTGGATTCATTGCATTCTTAGGTTCCACTTCAAAATCCCCATCATCATTGCATTTCTTTATGTCTGTGTTAACTTTTATCTCCCACTCTGAATCCTGCCATTTATAGCCTGAGAAATAAGGACACGATAGTGGCCCTTGTCAAGACGTTTGTTAGAACAGTGACCTCAAAGATGTAAATGTCTAAAATATTGATGGCTCTCTTATCTGCTATAACATATCAAGTTATTTGTATATACTTATCTATTTCAAAATTATGTGTCTCTGATTCCATTGTTACTGCTACATAGGATTCCACATTTTACAATAGTAAATGCATCTGAAGTTTTACAATTTCTTGTCATTTCCAATCCAATGGTAATCTTCAAAGGTTTAGTTCATATCAACAGGTCCCAAGTTCTGGCAATATGGTTCAATTCCAATTCATCTTCACCAACATCCAGATCCCTCTTACTGGGAAAAATTTATGATAGTTTCAAAATTGACATGTTTTATTTCAATTCCTGAGTTTTTAAAAATGATTTTATTCCTGCAGCAGTTAAAAAGAAAATGAATATTCTCAATTTAAGATTTGTATTCTTCATTTGTTTATATTGTTAAGAGTATTTCCATAAGTTCCGGGAGCTTAGAGTTTTATAATAATGTCAGTTCCATTACTGTGGTCTATGAAATATTACATTCAGAACAGCTTTTGAGATAATTTATGAGTATAATATACTTTTAGCAGATGTTAACAATCACCTATTACATAATGATAATTTTAAGAGTAGTGATATTGGATGGTAAATAGTACAACAGTTCTTACAGAGTGCAAGTTGAAAATAATTTAAAAAAAAACTGTATTATGGTCACATTTTCGGAAATAGCAACATTATGAAAATCTACCTTTCCTTTCATCCTCACATTTTTTAGCTTCATATTTTAAGCTCTAAATAAATTTATTTCAAAATTTAAAGAAATCAATTAATAAACCAAATCCATTTCCAAATTGTTATAATTTTAAATGTGATTCTTTCAAGTTTAACTTTCTGGTTTCAATTTATTCATCTAACTTTGATTATATTTATTCTCAATTTAAATTTATTTCTAATTTCCTTCTATTATGCATTTTAATAGAAAACAATTCCTTTATTTATTTTGGTATTTTGGCTTGCTTCTGCTCCCCACAGAAAAAAACCAGATCAATTACTCATCCTTGGATCGATATTCCCTTTTGTATTATTGCACTGTTTCACTTCTCTCTGTTCCCATTCATACTCTGAAGAATAACTTCCTCAAGTAAATTGACTGTGTAAAGGTCCTTTCCTTGGTTGCATATTAGAGAAAGAAAAACTAATAAATTAAGTCAGTAAAATTTCTTAGAAAATACAATTTTTCACATTGTAATGCTATTTTGACAATGCACAATAAATATATATATCCCCTGTTGTTTTGAAATAAATTACTATTTTAGTAACTATAAATATTAAGTGATATATTCTTCTTAATTATCTATTTCCTAATATTTTAAGATATTTAATTTATGAACATTTCTTATTTAATGCATATAAACATTCTTGATCCATTGATAAGTGCAAATCCACCTCCTGTGGCATCCCAATAGTTTAAAATGCACTCAGTCTGGGAAAGTAAGCCTTTATCACCTTTACAGCTGCATAGAGAACAACAATGTTCAAATTTGAAATTATCTGACGCTAAAAATCAGTGTTTGTTGTTTTAAGCTTGCAATTTTTCATCTTTAGTGAATTTGAAGAATTTTCACAAATTCGTCATTTGCAAATATTTTTTGGAATTATGTGTCTATGGGCTTTGCAAGGAATAGCTTTCAGCTGTGTAACAATAGGTCTCTATCAACTGCTAATGTTTTGCATTTTTTTACTGGCAAATAATTTTGACAGTACTTCTATTACTGCTTCACAATCTCTTTTGTCAAAAGAAGAGTATAAAGCCTGTGAAAGAACATCATGATAATAAGGAGTGTCAAGGTCATCAAGTTCTATCCCGATTATGGACCATATCTCCAATATTAAAGAGGAAGGAAGAACAATCTTATTGGTATAAAGTAATGCCTGAGAAATGGTCGGATTAAGTTAGGAACTCTATGTTTATGAAAACAATGGTAGTGTTTGCCTCCCATGTGAAGTTAGCAAAACAATATTATATATTTTAAACGGGAAACCCAAGGAGGATCTGACCTCCTAATATTATGTTGCTTGATACTGTATGATCCTTCATTAGATTGAGATAATGGATTCTAGTGAATCTTTTCCCTTCCCACTATCTTAAAAGTAAAGTTAAACATCACTAGTCATCAAGGGAACACAAACTGAAATCCTTATTTTCATATCAATATACAGGAATCTTATGGTAACATTATGTATAATACATATGGAAAAAAATAATGGAAATTTCAATCAAAATAAATTGTGGTACATTCACAAAATACACAGAGCAAAGAGAATGAATAATATATATATATTTGCCATCATATAGATAGATCACTTATATACTAAAGAATGAAAACAACCAAAACAAAAAAGCATAAAACAATATGGTTTGATTTATGTAACATTCCAAAACATTCATAACATTTATCTAGCCTAAAAAATTCATGAAAATACTGATGATTAGTGGAGAGCATTGGCAACCCACCCATTCTTGCATTCTGTGGTGGTTGGAAGCAGTATGTACCCCAGAAAAACATGTTCTTAAATTTAATCCATTATTGTGTGTGTGAACCCATTGCAATTAAAACCATTAGATGAGGCTACTTCAGTTAAAATGTGACCAACATCAATCAAGAAGGGACTTAATTCTATTAGTGGAGTCTTTATAAGAAAATGAATTTTAGACAGAAAGAGAAAGCCACAGATGGAGCAGCTAAACGAAGAACATTAGTGGAATCCCGAGACACTTCCATGTGTCTTGTCATGTGACAAACTATGGGCCAAGGTCATTGGCAGCCAGCTCCAGTAGCCACAGTGTTTGGGGAGAAAACATCACCTTGATGATGACTTGATTTGGACTTTCTTTTGACCTCAAAACTGTAAGCCAATAAATTCTCATTGTTTAAGCTAAACCATTTCATGGTATTTGCTTCAGCAGTCTTGAAAACTTAAACATGTTTTGATACCACTTGAGTGGGGTGCTGTTATTGCAAATACCAGAATAGGTGGAAATGGCTTTGAATTTGGTAATTGGTAGAGGCTGGAAGTAATGTGATGTCCATGATAGAAAATGCTTAGATCACTGTGGAGACTGTTGGTAGAAATATAGATGCTAAAAATACTTCCCATAAGGCCTTAGATGGAAATGATGAATATGATATTGGAAACTGGAGGATAGGCAATCCTTGTTTTCAAGTGGCAGAGAACTTGATAAATTTGAGTTCTGATGGAAGGCAGGATTTGACAGTGATGAACTTGGATATTTAGTCAAGGAGGAGATTTACAAGCTCAATGTTGAAATTGCAGTCTGGTTTCTCCTTGCAACTTATAGTCAAATTCTAGAGCAATGGGACATGCTGAGAAATTAACTGCTAGGTACACAAAAACAAGAAATTACTGATTTAGAAATTTTTGAGTTTCTGGGAAGTTAGTTCCCAGAAAATAGTGCTCCATGTGAGGGTTTAACCAAATACGGAAACAACAATTTCCATGGGAGACAGGATGAAAATGCAGTTATCCAGGAAAGATTTTTGGAAAGTTCTTTTGTCTGATGGTTTGGACCCCTGTGAGCTACATGCAAAGGCAACAAGATTTTTTTTTGAGATCTGTATGAACAAAACCACTGCCAGCCTGGACTAAATGGGACAGAAAAGAGACATATTGAAGAAAAATCATTTCAGGGGCAGAACCGTGGAAGCAAAGATTTGAATAGGAGACATCTTCTTGGGCCAAGAGAACAGACTCACCCATGTGTGCAAAAAGGATAAGACTGCACCATAACTTGGAGAGAATGGGCCTTCTGCCCCATTGTTCAGGAAGAGTGCTGACTCCTCATTGTTCTGAGATTTTAGAATCTATGCACTAGGTTTTGTGGAGGGTCTGGTCACCATCCCATAGTTCTGTTGGAATAGAGCCTGTGTCCCAGGGATCACAGAGAGTCTAACCACCATCCAAATTCCCTGAGAAGCAGAAGCCTGTGGCCCAGTATTCAAAGAGAGCCTGGCTGACATACTGATGCTTGTAGAGCATGGAGATTTCACCCCAACATTTTAGGAGAATATGGCTATTAGGACAGCATTTAAAGGGGTGGGGTAATACTTCAACAAGCCAGGAGACTTGTTAGATCTTGGAAGCTAATGAAGTATGACCTTCAGGGTTTCAATATTCTTTTAGCAGGTGACCCTGGTTTTCATTATAATTTCTCCCTATGGGATTGGGAATATTTATCCTATGTAATAATATCATTTATATAAATCAACAAATAAATAAATGCTTAAATTTCAGGTGTGATTACTGTCTTTGTGTCTTTGGAAATCTCATAATCACAAATGAGTCTTTTGAGATAGTATGTACTATTATGCAGAGATATGAGATGGATGGACATTCCAAACTTTGCCTGTGTGTTAAGGGTTAAGGTCATAGTATTATTTCTTTCTTACAGTGTGCATTTTCTTATTGCATTCAAAGAAAAATGGCAATTAATTAAAGGAAATAGATTGCTGTTGGTTAGAAAAGAAACTTATTACAAAATTAGTAGGATAAAATAAATATTTTTCTGAAGAAGATATATAAATGGCTAATAAACGCATGAAGGGACCTTGTGAAGGGGAAGCTGTCATTCAACCACTGAGCCACATAGGCTTCCTTTAGTTGTTTTATCATTTGTTTGATTGTTTGTCTTTGTTTATAGGAGACACCAGAACTGGGCCCAGAACTTCTCATATGGGAAGCAGGCACTCCGCCACTTGAGCCACATCTGCTCCCCACCATAATGTTTTAAGATACATTATTCAGCCATAAAATAAATGAATTTCTGATAAATTCTACAAGAAGTAAACTCCAAAAAGTCAAGACAAAATATGTAAAGAATGATAAATGCACAAGAAGACCATAAGCATATTGTTTGAAGATTTCCATCATAAAAATAATGCAAAAACCAAAATAATAACAGAAATTTGTATTTATATAAAGATGAACAATAATTATCATATTCAAAATGACACTATATTAAATAGTTATGATATTCTATATAAAACTCAAAAATTATATTTAATTTCTACAGAAAAAAGCTCTACTTTTCAACATTTTCCTTCCCTCTTTTTTTTCAAGGTCTACTTCTAATGGTATAGTGTAAGTTTATTTTTGAAATTCCATGTCTCATACTTGTTTTAAAAACAAGTAAATATCATGAGAGATCATGCATTGGAAGACATGCAATATTTTCTTACCTTTTTCTAGATAACCATCTTTCCCTTTATGACACCACCAGCTGCATATTTAATTTCAATGAAAATATATTTTTGGAAACTCTTTTTGGGTATTATTTTAAATGTCTTCATTGGTACACATTTCTTTATTTATACTTCCCTTTATTGTTTTGTATTATTTGGACACAGTATGTTGACTTTATGGATGACTAATTAGTCAAGGTTTTTGGAGGCTAACTTGCTATCTGAGTTGGGTGCTGCTGCATGTGAGGGTTCCAACATGAGGACTTCATCAGTGGGGTGTGGAAATAACTGGGAAATATTTGGGGCCTGCATCTGACAGCAAATTTTGTGATTTCAATGATCCTTGGTGGCTTCACACTTATTTTTCACCTGACTTCCATTAATCATTTAGAGAGTATACATCATGATTCTGATAAAGCAAGCAGGAATTTCAAGTTTCAATAATAACATTTCTCCTATTCAAATTTCTACTGGAGAGTATTTTTCAGTATTCTTTTTTAGACTCTTCAGTAAAATTTTATGGTAATTGAGCAATGAATAACAGTGTTACTAATTGACGCTGTTTCTGAATTATTTAGGTTATTAATTTCTCCAAGAATGTTTTTTTGAAAGTGTTGTTAAAGCAACAATACTACAAAAGGAGCCATGGTTCTTTGGAATAAAAAAATAACTGTTTGTCATATAAAATTTGGAGTCTTTATGAATGACACTATGCAATCTGATGAAATATTTAAAAAGCATTTTATCAATTTAGGGAAATATTTTCCAAGTGTATACATTTAATGCAGTTAAACTTTATCCTTTTTTATTATGGTGCTGAATTTCAACTAAAACATGAAAAAATAAGCAATAGTCCTTAATAGCTGAAACCAATGACTCCTGAAAAATTAGATATATGAAAAATATGGAATTATGTTATATTGGAAAAAGAAAAGATAGTAACTGATGATGGCTAAATTATTTATTTAGGAATAGTGAAAAATGCTTCATTCCATACATGTCCCTTAAAATTCAGGGTAATTGAAATATAAAATATGATGAAATAAGTAATAGTACAATGGGAAGAATTCTTAGAATGAAATTTTCCTCATTTTATTATGAACTATGTTTTATAGGAAAACATTAAGTAAAAATAAAAAATATATTACAAATGTTACTTCATGCAAATAAAAATATTTATTCATTTACAATATGAACAAAATGAAAGAATACATGACTTACTAGGAAAAATATTTCCTAGTAATATTATTTACAATTAATAGTAAGTAAATAACAGAAATGGGCTTCTCATAACTCATGGATTTCATTTTCTACTGAAATTCAGAGGGGTTGTAAATAGGCAGTATGATAAGGCTGAAAAATAGTAAGGAAAATTTGATACTAAAATGTCATTGGGACTTTAGGGACAATTTAAGTAAAGTCTCTTTTATTCTTGTGGGTTGAAAGAATTAGAAATCACTTCTGAAATCAGATCCATGGAAATAAAAATGCCAGCTTTATTACTGATGAATTGTAAGGTTGAAAAGAATGGAGATGACCAGTTGGCACTCTCATTGAATTACTCCACCTACTAAAATAGATGTGAGAAAACACAGTGAGTCTACAACAGGACTGTAAAAAGAATGGAAACTAACTCTCCTAAAATTCTGGTGCCTCAAAATCTGCTCTATGGAAGTCTTAAGAAAGGGTCCTTCCTTGCCTTATCCTAGATTCTAGTGGTCACTAAAAATCTCCACTTTTCCTTGACTTATGACAGCAAGCACTCTTTGTTTTCCTTGACTAGTGTCAGCAAACTCCAAATTTTGCCTCAGTTTTCACATAGCCATCTTCCTTCTGTGCCTGTTTATTCATCTTCTCATCTTATATCAGTAATATCAGATAAGATTCCACCCAAATCTTTTATGGCCTTATCTTAATTTGATTGTATCTTAATTATCTTTATTTTGAAATAACTTATTTCTAACTAAGATAATATTCATAGAAGCTGAGGTAAAGGATATCATAAGTGGAAACTTTGAAAAATTGTATGCCCACAAGACGGATAACTTAGATGAAATGGCAAAGTCCTATAAACACACAAACAACCTACATTGACAAAAAAATAAATTGATGAAATCAACAGAACAATCACAAGTAATGAGATTGAATTGGTCAGCAAAAACCTTCCAAATAAGAAGAGGCCAGGACCAGATGGTTTCACAATGTTTCTAAGAAACATTTTGGTAAGAAATAAAACCAATCCTGCTTCAACTGTTCCAAAAAATAGAAGTGGATGGAACAATGCATTATTTATTCTTTGATGCCAACATAATGCTGGAAGAAAGAAAATCTATAGAACAATATCTTTAATGATCCTAGATGGTAAAATCCTCAACAAAATACTTCCTAATCATATTGAACAGCACATCAAATGAATTATACAACATGAGCAAGTGGGTTTCATCCTTGCCAAGCAAGGATGGTTCAAGGTAAGAAAATCAATCAATGTACTACAACACATTAACAGATGAAAAGAAAAAGAAAATCACATGATCATCTCTCTTGATGCAGATAAAGCATTTGACAAAATAAGCACCTTTTCCTGATAAAAACACTTTAAAAATAGGAAAAATAGAAAACATCTTCAACATGATAAAGTGTACATATGTAAAACCAACAGCGAACATCACACTCAATGGTGAAATACTGAAAGCTTTCCTTCTAAGATCTGGAACAGGAAAAGGATACCCATTTTCAACACTCTTATTTAACATTGTGTTAGAAGTACTTGCTTGAGGGCTTAAGGAAGAAGAAGATATAAAAGACACCAAATTGGAAAGGAAGAAGGAACAATTTCCCTACTTGTAGAAGACATGATCCTATACATAGAA
>JAQZBX010045273.1:0-21097 GCA_029593785.1 Cabassous unicinctus
GGCTCTCCTTTCTCCACTGAATTGCTTCTGCACATCTGTCAAAAATTAGCTGGGAATATTTAGGGCCTCTGTCTGGGTTCTCTGTTCTGGTCCAATGATCTATGTGTTTATCTGTCTTGATTATTGTAACTATATAGAAGTATGGAAATTGGGTAGACTGATTCTATCCATGTTACTCTTCTTTTTCAAATTTGTTTTAGCTTTTCTAGTTCCTTTGCCTTTCCATATATATTTTAGAGTAATCTAGTAAATTCCTACCAAAAAATCTTCCTTTGGTTTAGGTAGGGGTTAGCTTAAATCACAGACCAATTTTGGAAAACTGATATATTTAGTATATTGAGATATAGAATTTTTCAATCAATAATAGTATGTATCTTCATTTATTTTGATCTTCTTTAATTTCTTTCACTTGGGTTTCATATCTTTCAGCATACAGATACATACATTTTATTTTTTAAGATTTATCATTAGATTTTTTTTTAAATTCAAGTGATTGCAAATTGTATTGTGTTTTTAATTTCAATTTCCACATGTTTTTTGCTGGAATATAGAAATATTATTGATATTTGTGTATTGATTTTGTATCTTGTGATTTTGCTGAATTTGCTTATTAGTCTTAGGAATCTTAAAATTATTTTTGTAAATTTTTTGGGATTTTCTATGTAGTCAATAATATCATCTACAAGGAGGAAAAAATTTATTTATTTGTTTCTGATCTAGGTATCTTTTATTTACTTTTCTTTCCACATTTCACAGACTAATACTTCTAATACTATGTTTTTTTTAATTTAAATTTTTATTTAACTTTAAAAATACTGTTGTTTGTTTGAATTGCCCACAAAAGGCATTCCATCTAAAAAGGAAACATAACGTGCTTCTAGAAGTGCAAGCAAAGTAGGACTATAAGAGATTTTCAAAATCCTAGGAATTTTAAAACTAATCAAATATCACTCACAGCAGGGAAGAAGACTTAGCTGATTTCTGATATGTTATCAATGAACATCATTTATAATAAATGGTTAAAGGCATAATGAAGACCTTGAGATAGAGACTCTTCAGGAGTAATGTTACACCACTTGTAGGAATAACCTGGCTCTCCCTAGGAGAGTCATGTGCTACAGACTTCTTGCATTGCTTATTCCTTACTGTGCTAACCAGGCCTGAGAGCTGAGAGGATGATAAAATGTATGACAACCTAGTTCAGTGTCTTGGTATCCAGTAAATAATATTCTCTTCCTCCATCCCATGCTAATACAAATGAAGTTAGTTCTTGAACTTTGAAAGTACCTTATAAACAAAAAGAAATTAGGTTTTCTGTCAGCATCCTTGTCAGCATGATTCTGAATTGCTCCCAAGAGTAACTTTTCTGCTGTAAAATAAACACTTTATACTGTTTGAAGTACACATGAAGTTTCATTTTTGTTCTGTATTCCTTGCTTTTCATTGGGAAAAGTTATTTCTGAGGAATGAAACCCTGGAAGATATCCACAACAAAAACATATTGAAAGTTTTTTTTTGAAAATGATGATTCAAAGGAAGACTTGCAAAGATGTCATATTTGGAAGACAGATGAAGGCCATTGTTGCCTCTCAAGGGAACTTTTCTAATTATTACTTTAAAAAGCAAATATACAGAATTAAATTCAAGGGCATAAGATAAAGCACTACTTTAAAACCAGAATGACTGAACAGTTAGGTGATAGAGGAAAAGGAAATGTATTTTAGAATAATTTGAATTGGGACAATGATCCATCAGTGCCAAAAATGCTTCTGTTACATAAGTATCTTGAATCACATTGTTTCCTTTTTTCCTACAAAGTCTTCATTGAAATCACAAAGAAATATTCTCATAGAGCTAAATAGTTATCATTTTGTTAGGATTCAAAATTTCAATCCAATCCAATCTTGAATAAATGCCATGCCTTTAATTTTATCACCATCAGGTTTCTTCACAAATTTGACTCCCAGTTCTTGAAATCTTTTCCAAGCACCATGTACATCAGGAAAGGCAATTCCAGTATGACCAAATCCTTGAGGGTCTGAATTGCCAGTGTGGTCAGTCTGAGTTCCATCTTATTCAGTGCCCCAGGTGTGTGTCAGCTCAAGTGTAGCTTTTCTGGAGAATACCCATGCTACTGTTTAATTTTTATCTTTGGGGATATCATTTTTATCCTCATAAGCCAAGAAATAGGTTGAAAATTTCATAGTGGGAAAATCTAATATTTCAATTAGCGTCATTCCAAGAATTCGAGTGTAAAAATCCATTGACTTCTTAGGATGTTAAATTCGCAGCATGCTCTGCTGCTATACAAAATCCTTGGTGCTAGGGTCCACATCGCAGCAGCAACTAGAGCAGCCTCGTCGGTGAGGCCGCTGGCCACTGGCTGCAGTTCTACACAGCCGCACTGCTGTATCTCCAAGGGTGGGACGTGGGAACCCAAGAGCCACCGACACCCCTCCTGACCCCTGCTGCTGCTTTAACTAATGACCCTTCTAGTTCTATGTTGATAGGAGTGGTAAGAGCAGACTTTCTTGCTTTCTCCCAGATCATAGAGTGAAAGAATTCAATATTTCAACATTACAGTATATTAACTGTAGTTTGTTTTTCTAGTTGTTGTTGTTTATTGTGGGTTTTTTTTGGCCTTTTTACTATCAGTAAATGTCCTTTATATCTGAAATACTCTTTGTCTGGAACTTTATTTTATGTAATACTAATATAACCATTCCAGCCTTCTCATGTTTATTGTTAGCATGGTTTATTTTTTCCATCAATTTACTTTCATTTGTCTTTGAAGTTAGTGCATATCACTTGGAGAAGCATATACTTGGGTCTTGCTTTTTTATATATTCTCACAATCTTTGCCCTTTTAAAATATTTTTCTAGAAATTTTTAGGTTTATAGAAGAATCTTGCAGAGTTCCAATATACCTCCACTTACACTCAGTTTTCCCTACTGTTAACACTTTGCTTACAATTGATAAAACAATATTATTATAATTATTCTGCTAACTATAGTCCAATGTTCACATTAGACTCTGTTGTACAGGCCCATGATATTTTTTTAAAAAATTATTTTAGTAGCATATATACAATGTAAAATTTCCCCTTTTAACCACATTCTAGAATACATTTAATTCAGTGGTGTTGAATGCATTCACAATATTGTGCTACCATCCCCACCACCCATTTCTGATATTAGTGAAAGATTATCCTTTTGCTACTAGTCTATAAAATATGCATAATTAAACACGGGTGATTTTTAAGGGATCAAAACATTTAAAAAGAGCATAATATAAATAAATTTTATTGAAATATAAAATTCCTAGTAAAAGTAATATGCAACATAGAATTAAAATTATTAAAATTTTCTTGACATTATATTTTCATCTTTGTATGGCACATAGAGCCTCTTTATGCTAATCCTTGGGGATTATATAATCTCTGATGGGAAGTTAACACTTACTATCATGAATTAAGGTATAAACACAGACACCATAATTTCTTCTCTGCAGATCTCTTCATGATGGGAAGGACCTAGGGGAGACCTATGTCTGACTTTCTAATCAAGCCCAAAAGAACTTAAGCCCTAGGTAAGTAAATGCTCTATGACATGGTGATTCTGGTTTCAAAGCTGTGAGGTTTCCTGCACATACCTTCTTGGCAAATTTATGGCTGGAAATTTGATCTACATCTCAGAATGACTCCTGGAACATTCTGATTATGAGATCTGTTGTATAACCCTCACACCATTAAAGGGAGAAGAAGACACTGAGACTATATTTGGTCAGCTGTGATATCTCTAAAGCTAGTTTTTTCTCCAGGACAGTGCAGGTGAAATATACAAAGGAGTCAGCATTGAGGTCTCTGAGTGGAAAGAGAGTGAGTTAAAATTAAGTTTATATTTTACCCTTATACTCTCTATATTGTTGAAAAGGACAAAATGTTGAATGCCAAGAAATTCAGAGATACAGAATCTGACTTTACTACTTGCATTTTACCCTCTCTAATTTGGCTTCATACTAAGTCTTGTAGCAAGACAGATGTAGAAATACAAGTGATACATTCAGAACATAGCAACATCCGTGGAGGGAGAGGAGATAGGTCTCTTTCTCAAAAAATTATTTACAAACAGTATATACAAGTGTATATATATATGAGAGTTTATATATGATACACATGTAGCTTGACATATTTTCACAAACTTAACCATTAATATAACGAGCACCTAGACTAATTGTTTCTGTTTCATGTGCTCCTTCAAAAACCTAGGAAAGCACATTTATACTTTCCTTTCTTCATTCTCTTTTCAACTGGGATAGAAAGGAGGAGAATATACAGAAACACTTGAGTATATGACTGCTTATAAATTTTAAGCTCTCCTCTTAGGGTCTTCTCAATAGTTGGTGTCAATTGTTGACTTCCAGTGTTCTTGTAGTGAGGTATCTGGAGATACCTTAGACCATGAGGGACTCAATGTCAGTATGGTCTCTGTCCTAGTGAAATATTCTCTTCAATGAGAGTCATAACATCAAAAATGAAGTCTCAACTATAGCAATGGAGACATGAGTAAGAACTAGGAAGTAAAGGGCTAGATGAATGAGAAGGAGACATAGGGGAAACATCCCTACTACCTGAGCTCATTGGCAGGTAGGCTTGTACCTCCATTCGCCATCACTCCATCTTCTAGTAAAAGACAGGAGGAATTGTTTTTCACCAAGACAGCTTATGAAGACAAATACAGACTTACTGAAATTTGGAGGGGTTTGTGTGGCACTACATTCATATCCCATGAAGCAAAGGAGGATGTGAAGTCTGCCACCTTGAGTCCCTTCTCATGAGTGAGACTATGTAAGGAGAGAGCTGGGTTCTCCGTTAGTGGAATTTTCTTCTGAACTCACAGATTTCTGCAATGAGAATGCTGGCTAGAAATGACTCCTTAGTGACTGAATTTATTCTTGCTGGATTAAAAGATTGTCCTGAACTCCAGCAACCTCTCTTTTGCCTGTTTCTAATGATCTACATCATCACCATGTTGGGCAACCTGGGCTTGATAACTCTAATTGGGGTCAATTCTCACCTTCACACCCCCATGTACTATTTCCTCTTCAATGTATCCTTCATTGATCTCTGTTACTCTTCTGTTTTCACCCCAAAAATGCTGATGAACTTTGTATCAAAGAAGAATGTTATCTCCTATGTGGGGTGCATGACTCAGCTGTTTTTCTTTCTCTTCTTTGTCATCTCTGAATGCTATATGTTGACCTCGATGACCTCGCTATGTGGCCATCTGGAATCCATTGTTGTATAAGGTCACCATGTTTTCTCAGGTCTGTTCTGGTCTGGTGCTTGCTACATATGTGATGGGATTTGCTGGAGCCACTGCCCACACAGGGTACATGCTTAGACTGAACTTCTGCAATGTTGATATCATCAACAATTACTTGTGTGACATTCTCCCTCTTCTCCAACTCTCTTGCAGCAGCACCTATGTCAATGAAGTAGTAGTTCTCATTGTGGTGGGTATTAATATCACTGTACCCAGTTTTACCATCCTAATTTCTTGCATTTTCATCCTCACTAGCCTTCTTCATATCACATCCACTCAAGGAAAATCCAAAGCCTTCAGCACCTGTGGCTCTCATATCATTGCTATTTCTCTCTTTTTTGGGTCAGGAGCTTTCATGTGTCTTAAGTATTCTTCTCCTGGATCTACAGAACAGGGGAAAGCTTCTTCTGTTTTCTATACTAATGTGGGGCCTGTGCTCAATCCCTTGATCTACTGCTTGAGGAACAAGGATGTCAAAGTTGCCCTGGGGAAAGCCCTGATCAAAATCCAGAGTAGAAACATGTTCTAACTTAGAGTAGTGAAAATGTAAAGAAATTGAAGGACATTAAATTTTTATTGATGTTTTTAGGAGACTTTGTTCACAGCCATTTTGATTATATAGATAGTTTTATTCAGTGTGGTTTAATAGACTTGTATTATTTCCTTATTCCTAATCTTGTTGCATTCTTTGCTACCTTATCACCTGCACTTATGACAAATTTACTAAATATAATAGCATGTTTATAAAAGCAACATCTGCACTGATTTTTTTCCTTTATTGTTTTATACCCCTACTGGCTCCTGGTCTATCCCTAATCTGAACAAACATGCTGAGTGTGGTGATTTGAAGCTATATGTACCCCAGAAAAGTATGTTCTTAAAGTTAATCCATTCCTATGGGTTTGGACTCATTTTAAGTAGGATCTTTTGGTGAGAAGGATCTTAACTTAAGATGTGACCTACCTCATTTAGGGTGGGTCTTAATCCTCTTACTGGAGTCCTTTATAAGAGAATGAAATTCAGACAAATAGAGAAAGCCATGGAAGTAAGAAGCTGAAGGCAACAAAACCTGGAAGAGAAGGGAGAGACCAGCAGATACCACCATGTGTCTCTCCATGTGACAGAGGAGTCCAGGATCCCTGGCAGTCAATCTTCAGGAAGAAAGTATCACCTCAGGATGCCTTGATTTGGACATTTTTTCCTCAGTTTCAAAACTGTAAGCTTGTAAGCTAATAATTCCCATTGTTAAAAGCCAACCCATCTTATGGTATTGGCCTTGAGCTTTTAGCAATGTAGCAAACTAAAATAGTGAGTTCCATAAGTCACCTGGGATAGTTAACACTACTGTATGCTCACCTAAATACAGAAGTATCAAATACTATAGAAACATTCTTATGCTTGTCAATATTGTTACTAGCATGGGCAGCGGGATTCAATGAAATGCTTTCATTATAAATTTCATTACAAACTGTGTATGCAGCATAAAGGAGAACCCAACCCCTGGATCTTCTTTTGTTCTATTTTTAATTCCCTTCTATTTGTTATAATGACTATTCTTTTTGAAAATGGCCAAAATTCTGTTTCTGAAAGTCTCTGTCAGGCCAGGGCATTCATATTGAATAGAATAGTTATTCAATGTTGAAGAGAATTCTTATTACTCCACCTTTTATTGCCAAAAGACAGCTTTTTTTTAATTAAGGAAGTTGTGGGTTTATAGAACAATCATACATTAAATTATAATTAATCATGCATTAAATTATAAATAATAGGTAGTATATAGAACTATACTACCTATATTATTAACTACCGTATTATTAACACCTGGCATTAGTGTGGTAATTTGTTACAATTGCTGACAGCACATTTTTATAATTGTACTATTAACTAAAGTCCACAGTTTAAATTAGGTTCGTTATTTGTGTACTGCAGTTCCACGGATTTTTAAAAAATATTTATTTCAATAGCATTTATAAAATCTAACATTTCCCATTTTAACCACATTCAAATTCATAATTCAGTGCTGTTAATTATGCTTACAATATTGTACTGGTATCTCCACCATTTATTACCAAATCTTTTCCAAAGACAGCTTTACCTGATGATGATAAGAGGGGAAATAACTGCATTTCAGGATTCTGAGAAGGGTAGGGCATGGTTTATGTTATTAAAATTGTATTCATTGCAATCTAAAATGATATTAAATATTTTGGAAACTAGAATATATTTCTTAATGTGAATTTTGTTATTTATAATTTAAAGACAAGTATTGCACATTATATTAGATGAAACATTTTAGCCATTGTTTTATTTTAGGCATGTTTTGTTTACATTGAGATTTATCATGAAGCAAAGGTGAACATTCATGATAATTTACTATGTTCTTAGAAACACTTTGTAAATTACTTAACTTCTGTCTCACCAATAATCCAACAGGCATTTTTAGAGTAGAAGGTATAGTTATAATTCTCCAATGCTTTTTGTGTTTCGTATATTTAGAACACAGGGTGGTTAAGAAATACTTGTTGAATTGTATAAACTTATTTCAATAAAGATAAATTTTTATTATAAATAATAGCTGGTAAAACAGAATAATTAATACCAACAATAATAAATAAAACAAGTTAATTTGGAAGTTTAATGTGTTTTGTTTTCTAGTATGATACCAAAATAATAGAATTTTAGATTTTTAATTTTAATTTATTTTTTATTTTTTAACTTTCTATTTTACAAATATTTTTGCAAAAGTACCTTATAGAATTCTTCTATGCCCTTCACCCAGATTCCCTAAGTGTTAACATGTTACATAACCACAGTACCATGATCAAAAACAGGAAAATAATATTGTTTAATACCCAGACTTTATTAAAACATCAAAAATTCTCCTAATGTCCCCCTCTTTTTTTTTTTGATCAAGGAGGCAATCCAGAATCACACATTTGCATTTAGTTGTTATATCTTTTTTGTCTTCTACTTGGGACAGGTTATTTTTTCTTAAATCAATTTTAGTGGTACATATTAATTAAAAGCATAAATCCATCCAAAGTGTACAATCAATAGTATTTAGTGTAATCACATATTTGTGCATTCATCACTTCAGTCATTCTTAGAGCACATTCATTATTCCAATTATAATAGTAATAAACAACAACCAAACAAAGAAAACTCATCTCTTCTCAATCTCTCTATCCTTCCGCTGCCGTACATAGCTGCTATTCTTTTCCCTTCTCTCTAGTATATTTGTATTTATATTTTGTAAAAACAGTATTATTTGTGCAGTATCACCCATATTTGTGTTTTACATGAAGTTTCACTATCTTACACAGTCACATGTTAGAGTTTTTAGCTTTCCTTCTAGTAATATACATGACCTTAGACTTTCCCTTTCAACCACTGTTAGGATAGTTTTTTAGTCTTTATCTTGCATGACTTCGACTCTTAAGACACTACAATTATTTTGTAGAATGAGTTTCAGTTTGCATTTTTCTGAAGTTTCTGGTAATTAATTTCAGGTTATACATTTTTGGCAAGAATACTAAAGAATTGTGTTGTGTCCTTCTTAATTTATAACAAGTGCCATTATCAATAATGTCAACTTTTATCACCTTGGTTAAGGTGTTGATAGTCAACGTAATGTTAGTCATTTTTTAATACAGCTTGTGTTACTGTTGTTATTTAATTTTTGGATTTTCAAACATCCTGGTTTAACTTAATTGTCCATATATATTTTCAATAATTAAATTTCATAATGGTTCTGAATGCCAGAATTGTATAGAAACAGATACTCAGCAATATAGCCTTTTCAATTCCAATTTTTTTCCTCCTCATTTTCACCTACCATGTATAGTAAGAAATCTCATTAGTTTCTCTCTTTCTCCCTTTATATAAACATTGCCTTATTTTATATGTGAAATGTGACATAATATAGATGCTGTTTTTTTCTTTGAGATATAATTAACATACCATAAAATTCACCCTATTAAAGTAAAAAATTCAATGGTTTTGGGGAGTGGATATAGCTCAGTGGTTGAGGGCCTGCTTCCCATGTACGAGGTCCACAGTTCAATCCCCAGTACCTCTTTAAAAAAAATATGTATTTTTTACTATATTTACAAGGTTGTGCAACCATCACCACTATATAATTATGGAAAAATTTCATCACTCTAGCAAATAGGCCCTTTAGTAGTTTTTCCCCTTTCCCATTCCCCCCAGCTCCTGGCAAGCATTAATGCCTACCCTGGATATTTTATATAAGTGGAATTATACAATATATGGCCTTTTGTGCCTGCCTTCCTTCAACTAGCATAATGTTTTCAAGATTCATCCATGTTGTAACATATATCAGCACTTCATTCCTTTTTATGGCAGAATAATATTTCATTGTATGGATATATTATGTATTGTTTATCCATTAATCAGTTGATGGACAATTAGGTTGTTTACACTTTTTTGCTATTATAAATAATGCTTCTGTGAACAATTGTGTACAGGGTTTTGAGTGAGCACGTTTTTGATTACCTTTGGTATATACCTAGGAATGAAATTGGTGGATCATGTGGCAACTCTATATTTAACTTTATGAGAAATTGCCAAAATGATTTTCAAAAGGGCTGCATCAACCTATATTTCCATCAGCAATGTCTAACTGTTGCTCGCCAAAATTGAACTGCCTAAGACTTTTTGCATAGTGGATAGTAATGGATTTAGTGGACAGCCTTGCCTTCTTCCAATCCTTCATAGAAATCCTTTAATGGTGCCTCATTAAGTAAGATACTGACTTTAGGATGAATGTGTACATATTTTATCATGTTAAATACATATCCATCAATTTCTATTTTCTTGAGTGTTTAAAAAAATAAAGAATGGCTTCAATATTGTCAAAAGCCTTTTCAAAATCTATGGAGATATTTGGGGATTGAATAATGTGCCCCACAAAAGGAGTGCTCGTGTCCTGCTCTCTGACTTGTGGGGGTGTCAACCAATTGGAAATAGGACCTATGAAGATGTTATTAGCTAAAGTCAAGCCGAGTTGAATTATCCAATATGGCTGAAGTCCTTATATGAGAAGATATTCAGATGCAGTTAGTAAGGTGAAACCAGAATTGGAAGCCAGAAAATGAGACCTCTATCGCCGTGCGATGGAAGCAGAGATCAAGCCAGGATTAGAACACTGCAGAATTTGGAGAAAGTATCATGTGGTGATATGTTGATTTTGAACTTACAGCACCCAAAATTGTGAATCAATCATAGCAACCTTGGCAAAATATGGCAGAGATAGTATTTTTTCCTTAAATATATTAATACAACATGTTGTATTAATGAACTTCCTGATATTGAAACAACCTTGTATTCCTAAAATAAATCACACTGGATCATATTGTACTATTTTCTTCTATGGTTTGCTTCTATTCGCTAATACAGTATTTAGTAATTTACAATGATATTCATAAGTAATAGTGAACTACAGTTTTATTTTTTGTACTATTTTAATCAGATTTATATATCAACGCTCTACCTGCTTCATAAAAAGAATTAGGAAGTTATGTCTTTGATTTCTTTCATTAGTGTTTTACAGTCTGCAGTATAAAGATAATGACATATTTTATTAAATTTATACTGAAGTATTTCATATTTTTGGTGTTTTAAATGGTACTGTGTTTTAAAATAGCTGGTAACAGCTTTATTGATGTATAATTCTCATAAATACAATTCACTCATGTAATGTGTACAATAAAATAGTTTTTAGTTTATTCACCAGATTGTGCAGTTACTCCCACAATCAATTTTAGAACATTTTCGTTGCCTTAGAATTAGCCTCCTTTAGCCCTTTAGCCATCATTCCCTAAACCTTCCCTCTACCCTGACCTAGACAATTACCAATCTACTTTTGATTGCTATAGATTTGCCTACTGTGGACAATTCATATAAGTGGGATAATACAATATGAGGTCTCGTGAGAGTTTTTTTTCAGTTAGGGTAATGTTTTAAGATTCATTCATTTTGTAGCATTTGCTAGTAGTTCATACCATTTTATTGCTGAATGATTGTCCACTGTATGGATATACATTATTCCATTGATCCATCAGCTGATATACTATTGCATTCTTACAATTTTTGGTTTTATGAATAAAGTTACTGTGAACATTCCTGTGCAATAATTTGCATGGACACATGTTTTCATTTTTCTTGGGTATATACCTAGGAATGGAATTTCTGGGTCATAATGGAAATGTCACATTTAACTTTTTCAGGAATTGCTGCAGTTTTCCATAACAGCTGTACCATTTGGCATTTCCACCAGCGGTATATGTGGGCTCCAGATTTCCACATCCTGACAAACAATTGTTATTAGCAGTTATTTTTTTTAACCTGTGCGGTCCTAGTGGGTTTGAAGGTACATATTGTGATTTTGATTTGCATTTCCTTGATTACTAATGATATTGAGAAACTTTTCATGTGTTATGAGCCATTTGTGTATCTCCTCTGGAGAAAGTATCTATGCAGATCTTTTACCCATTTTTAAATTGGGTTGTTTATCTTTTAATTATTTCATTGTAAGTGCCCTTTTTATATTTTTTGAATACTAGGCCCTTATTAGGTAGGCAATTTGCCAATATTTTTTCCCATTTGTGCTTTGCTTTTTCACTCTCTTTTTGCTACTTTTGAAGAACAGCTGTTTTTTGAATTCGATGTAGTTAAATTCATCTATTTTTTGCTGTTGCTGCTTGTGTTTTTCCTGTCATATCTAAGAAATCAGTCTAAGATTATGAAAAATTATGCCAATATTTTCTTCTAGGAGTTTTATAGTTTTTGCTCTTATACGTATAAGTCTATCATTCATTCTGAATAAATATTTTTTATGTTGTGAGATAGACATCTACATTCATTTCTTTGAATGTGGCTACTCAGTTATCCCAACACCTTTGTAGAAGAAACTATTCTTTCCCCCATTGAATTGTCTTTGTTTCCTTTTTGCAAATCATTTGACCGTAAATGTGAGTGTTTACTATGGATTCTCAATTTTATGTCATTGATCTATATGTTTAATACACATCTATAGATATATACTTAGATATATAGATATATATATACATATACACACATTCAATCAAACACATACATTTCTATTATACTTATATTTTATGTTAGATGCTATATGTTTTATTTTTTGAAATGTTTGTTTTTTTAATTTTAAAGAAGTTTTTAATTACATTAATGTTACATAAAAAACATAGTGGATTCTCTTTTGCCCTCTCCCTCCCCTTCCCACACTTTCCCATATTAACAACATCTTTCATTAGTGTGGTACATTTGTTACAATTGATGAACACATATTGAAGCATTGCTACGAACCATGGAATATAGTTTACATTATAGTTTACACTCTGCCCTGCACAATTTTGACAAAATTTATAAGGGCCTGCATCCATCATTGCAATGTCATGCAGGACAATTGCAGTGTCCCAAAAATGCCCCCATGTTACACCTATTCTTCCCTTTCCCTCCCTTCAGAACTTCTGGTGGCCACCAGCTCTATATCAATGATACAAGTTCTTCCATTGCTAGAATAATAATAAGTGTATAATAGAATAAGAAGAAGTCTACTTTAGTCCACTGTTCAGTCCCCAATCTTGAGAATTTGAGGATGGTGATGTCCATTCTGTTTCTAATTGAGAGGGTACTTAGATTCCAAGGGCAGATGGATGGAACTATCTTGCTTGCAGTTGTAGATAGTCTCTATTCCTAGGAATGGGCGTTGTCTATCATCATCTCCCTGTTAGTTGTCCTAGGTGAGTCCAATGAACTGAAGAATAGTTATTGCAACTCTGCTGAGATTCGGAGCTCAACCAGTACATGAACAGACCAAAGATTTAAGTCTCTGGGACATATATTTAAGAAGTATAGTGCTAATTATAGGTTCAAATAAAAAGGGCAGAAGAGCCAGGTGTAGGGAAACTATAAATGAGTCTTACTCTGTTTTATTTCAATTTTTATTTTCCTATTTTTATTTTTGTATTTCATTTGTTATTTTTTAAATTACTATTATTATTATATTTCCTTATTAATTTTATTTGGTTACTTTTTGTCTTCGTTTTTGGAGAGGTTTTGGATCACAGAAGGCTCACCACTGTGGCAGGGAAAGATCACTCCTGTAGGTGTCAGTGATGGGGGGATGTGTGTGTGTGGGGGGGTGCTCCTGGGGCATGCCTCTAAGGCATATGAATATGATCAAGTGTTCATGAGGCATTGTCTTGGTGGGTGGAGACCCACACAACAGCCCAAAGAATATTGAATTCCCATCCTGGAGAGTCCTGCTACATTCTCTAATAGAATGGCAAGAATTCCCTGAGTACTTGGGCAGTGCCTAGTGAAGGAAGACAGAGTGTTACTCCAGGCCCTTGATATTGATGATTGTACTCATGAACCTTTTCCTGTGAAATAGAAACGTAGGCTAGTATTATATATTTCCTAAGAGTTACTTCCTGAAAGCCTCCTTGTTGCTCAAATGTGGTCTCTCTCTAAACCAAATTCAGCATATAAATGCACTACTCCTCCCTCCCGGCCCAGTATGGGACATGACTTCAGGGGATGAGCTTTGCTGGCATTGAGGGTTTATTACCAAGCATCAACTAGCAATGCATTTGGAAAAAGGCCTTGACCAAAAGGGGAAAATATTAAATACAAATGGATTTTTATGGCTAAGAGATTTCAAAGTGAGTTGGGAGGTCATTCCAGAGGTTACTCTTATGCAAGTCTCAGCAGGATCTCATTGACTGCCACAGTAAATAGTGCCTCAAACAATGGGGGTCCTGAGGGTTCTAGAGACATTTAGACACTACAAGCAGAGCAAACATGTTCAGGAATTTGGCACCCTGTCAGTGGGCATTACTTTGGAATTTATGCTCCCTAGGGTAACAGAATTAGATCCTATTATTTTTAAATACAGGAAATTTTTCTCTATGTTACAGTTCTTTGATTTTCTTTCCTATATCATTTGTATGAGTTGTAAACTATCCTTGCTTCATTTCCTTGGGTTTTTCATTCTCACATGTTGAGTTAAAAACAATAGTGGAAGTGGCTATGGAATGCTTTCAAACTATTATTTTCATCATTTGTAACCACTCAGAGCAAGAAGAGTGAAGGTAGGGTAGAAAGAGAAACACCTTTTATGTTTTCTTCTCTTTGAACATTCCCTAACTTTCACAAAACCTCCAAAAAATTCAAATGCTTCTTACAGTGAAAGGAGAAGTGGAAAGTAAATGGAGAATGCAAAAGGATTATCAAGTTTTCTCCCTCCATTTTACAATTTATAATAATTTCTGCATTTTAAAAATTTAACTGTTTTTCAGTCAGATCAATTGTGAGATATGTATCTCTATATCTTGATGTATCTCTGTATACATACACATACATACATACATAAACATATACATTTTTTTCAGGACCTTAATTTGAGTTTTAAATATTTTTGAGAGCCTTTATTTTGGATATTCCCTGTAGAATTTTTTTCTTTGAATTAGTTCAAATCTTGTCTAAGCAAATGTCTCCATCAAGGGAGCGGTCTACCTACATTATTGCTGAAACATTAAATGATACTTGAGAAGATGTGTACTTTGGTGTGATAGAGATCTAATTCAACCATGTAATTATATTTTTACTTATAAGGGAATTTGACCCAGATTTGTATTTCATACTGTAGTTGTTTTGATGCCAAAAGAAATTCTTATTTTTAGGGCACTTGCAATTTGTGAGAAGGCCCTTACCTGAGGACCAAGAGTTTCCTCTCTGCTATGACATGATTTATGTTTTAGACAATGTACAGAATTTATTATCTCAAAAATCTTAGAGGCAAAAAATATCTCCAATAGATGCATCTTTGATTGGACAGTCAAAATACACAATAGTGCAAATGTCAGCTTTTTCAACTCTCTTCAAATAATACATGATCTATTCTTCAAATTCAAATTATAACAAGTTTTGTGGCAAGAAAGTTATGCATTCATACAAGTTTAACTTGTTTGGAAACTGAATCATGGATTGACAGATCCCCTTTGTGTTTCTCCATCTTTATTCTAGTTCTAAGAGAGAAACACAGTCAGGCTCACCAGCTCTTAATGCATCATAATTCTTATTTTAATCTTTATTGTCTACAGTCAGAATCTCATTAAAATGGAGAGCGAGGATTTTGGTGCAAGGATGCCCACGAAGGGAGCTTAGTGTCTCTCTCTCTCTCTCTGTTTTTTTCAACATCAAAAGCAGTTGTGGAATACCAGGGGGATTGTAACTTCAATTCATATAATTCATTTCTCTTAAATTTATTTACTTGCAGTAGACTGTGTAATAATTTCCCTTTTCTTACCTAATTTAGTGAATCTAGCAGTTTCCAGGTATTATATTATACATTGAAAACTTCCTAAACAAGAGATAGATCACAAAGATGTTTCCAAATCAAATGTAAAATTGAAATTTCAGAATGCTTACTCTTTACGCTTATACATCATAAATTCAGTGTACAAGTGGTCTATTCCATCTCTTTCTCTTTGGGGTTGCCACTCCTCCCATCATCCCATAATTATGTGAAGATGCAATTCATGGGGCTAATATTTTGTGAACATGAGGTGACAAGCCTGAGGACTGAGGCCAACATACTGAGGAGAGTAGCATGGAAGAACCTGGTTCTTTGGTGAGACTGTTGAGTTGCTGAACCAATTCTATGATGGTTTTCCTCCAGATTTACAATTAGGTGAGAAAAATAAGGTCCTAGTTTAATTAGGCTCTTAATTGAGCATTTTGTAACTTCAAGCCATAAACCTTGTATATCATTACATGGGTCAGTGGTATATCACAGAGACACTAATTTAAAAAATACAGTATCTTAGCACATTACTATATTTGAGGAAATTCTCATTCCTTTTCAATGAACATTGATGAGAAAAAATTGTAATTTAGTATTGAGAAGGATGATTTGTATTGATTGAAACTTAAATTTTAAATATGATCTGTTTCACCTGCCTAATGTTCTTTGTTTATTATACCCATGCTTTGTCTCTAATGTAAACATTCTCCTATATCCTCTTTATAATATTTGCTGAGAAAGTTCAGATATTTCCCATTACAAATGTGCTTAAAATAATTAAATTAATTGGAATATTTCTTTCATAGCTTGTCATCAAATAGAACTCCCGCCCAGGAATCATAGTTTTGGGGAATTATACTTTTATTTCAAGTTCTCATATCCAGTGGCCAAGGAATAAACACTGAAAGGGCTGGAGTAAGGGATAGACAGAGCTGTGTTTTCAGAGATCATTCTAGCAGCAGTGTGGATGGCTGAATTAGAGTGAGTGTGTGAGAAATTCTAGAATAAAGGTTGGAAGCCACTGTAGTGTCAGCTAAACCCTAAAAAGTTCCTAAATTCAGTTGGTTGCTATGGGAGTGTTTGGAGGTCACTGTGGTTGTAGACTCTAGTGCTTAGCATATGAGGAATAGTAGAAAATATTCTGAGGGTTTTCATCCATAGAACAACTTTATTTCTACAAATATTTATTGAGTTCCTACTATGTACTCTGTACTGACCTTAGCACCAGGCACAGAGTATCAAACAGGACAGAAATGGTGTCTGTCCTTACAGAGCTTATACTTTAAGGGGAGCACAGGAATTAAAAGCAAAACAATGCTTGGTGAGTATTATGATGGAACACCTACTGGAAGTTTGAAAGCCTAAGTCATGATAGCTTATATTTATGGACTATTTATCATATTTTGGGCACTGTTTTAAGCACTTCAGTTATATTAACTCAATCTACAGTCACAACAATCCAATGACAGAGATGCTATTATTTGCATCCCTATCTGACAAACTCTGTGAGGCAGAGAGAGTTTAAGTAACTTGCTCAAGATGTTAGAATCAGGAATTATGGAGGTAGGAGTCAAACACATGCCCTCTGACTCCAGAGGCCTAATTATTAACTATTATGATGAAAAGAAGTTGTTGATGTCCATTATTGAAATGTTTGTTTTAAAGCCACTAAAGTTAGTCAGGTAGAAATTTCCAGTAGGTGTTAAGAAACAAACACAGTAGAGGGATTCTAAGCATTAGAATTTATCTGTAGATAACCCAGAAGAGACAACATCTTAAGTGAATTACTGCAATTCTTGAGAAATTTCTAATAAAGAATTAAGAATCATGAAGGCAGAATTCAAGTGGAATTATTCCTTTGTATATGGGATGAGAGAACATAATAAAACAAGACAAGAGATTTCCCTTCAGAGATGAAGATGGTAGGGAAATGGGAGTTCTATTTTTTCTCTGCATTGAGGGATGCACAATCCCTAGAGTGAAGTGAAATCTCAAGTAAATTATTGAGTCTCTAAGGAATTAATGACATATCATTGTTTAGGGTGTAAGTACAATCCCCTTATTTCCATATTACTCACAGAATGTGTTCTCTTGAGAAGATATTGAACAAGTTTCTAACCTGTTTATAACCAAGTGCATTATATTATTAAACCAACACTAAATCTTCTGCATCTTTTCAGAGAAATATTCAGTTTTTCTCTGCCACTTCAGGGGGTTCAATGTTAAACTAAGTAATTATGATCTATAGCTCTGAATGATTTCCAGGGCAAATTGGAAATTACATTTTATCTGCATTATTTTAGAGTTAAAGATACCAAAATTTTAGTGTTTGAAATTGCCCTTCAACTTCCATGGGGAAAATAATAGTGATCAGGAATCTCAGCATAGAATGGGTGAATTCCTGAATTCCATTCATAGTATATCCCTTTTATTTTGACATGGAAATTCAGGGATTAAGAAATACTGCTTTTTCTCCCGTATTTTGTTGTCCTAACATGCAAGTGAATCAGGAAGAAGAATTTGTTTGAGGGGCAGCAGAGAAAGTTCAGAGACAAAAGGACCCACAGTTGACTCTCCAGTGAGTCAATGCTTACTTCTATAGAAATGACTTTTACTTTGTGACTTGGGACAGCTGCTGGACTTCTTCTAGACTCTAGTCTCTCAGTTTTGATCTTGAAACAATGTTAATGGTTCTCACCACACCAGCTTCAAAGCTACATGAGAGGCCAGCTCCAGGCTGCCAGGGCCTCTGCCTCCAGTTTTTCTCCTGGGGTGGGTGGGCTCACATGAATAGAAAGATGATGAGATGAGAGGGAAGGATTCTGTCCTGGTCCATCTTTCTACTCTCATTTTGTTTTTTCCAGTATTTATGTTTTTTATGGAGCACTGGCCTTCATTCTGTGGGTTATGTTGTAGATGCTCTTTCTTATATTTAGATTTAAGGAGTATAGTACTGTGAAATCTGTGTCTCTTGCTATCAGGTGAAAAAGCAGATTCTGTGGATCAATGTTGGACTAGTCTCAGACATTCCCATTGAGAAGCCCATTACTATGAGATGAAATACTATTTAAGGTCTAGGCTGTCCTCTAATGTAAGCATTTTTCTTGTACCCACAGATGCCACAGAGTAGAATGGCTCATGGAAATGGCTCTTTTGTGAGCAAATTCATTCTGGTGGGACTAATAGACCACGAAGATCACCAAATCACCCTTTTCTTCCTGTTTCTGTCAGTGTATATAATCACTGTGCAGGGAAACTTGGGCTTGATAATTCTAATTGGGCTGAATTCCCACCTTAACACCCTTATGTACTCTTTCCTCTTTAACTTATCCTACATAGACCTCTGTTCTTCTGTTTCCACACCCAAAATGCTAATCAACTTCTTATCAAAAAAGAATGTCATCTCCTACCAGGGGTGCATGGCACAGCTCTTCTTCTGTTGTTTTTTGTGTGTTTTTTTTTTGCCAAATCTGAGTGCTGTGTGTTAACAACAGTGGCCTATGATTGCTATGTGGCCATCAGTAATCCATTCTTCTATAACATTGCCATGTCCCCTAAAGTCTGCTCCTGCCTTATTTTTTTATTTTATTTGAAGTCATTTCTAGTGCTATGGCCCACACCAGATGTGTGCTAGACTGACCTTCTGTGATTCCAACACCATCAACCATTATTTGTGTGACATCCTTCCTGTTCTCCAGCTCTCCTGCATGAGCACTTATGTCAATGACATGGTGGTGTTCATTGTGGTGGGCATCATTCCCAGTCTCACTATCTTTATATAATATTGTTTCATTCTCTGCAGCATAATCCCCATGCATTCCACTGAGGGCAGGTCCAAAGCCTTCCACACTTGCAATTCCCATATAAAGGCAGTTTCTCTATTCTTTGGATCAGGTGCATTTGCGTACTACCAAATGTCTTCGGCCAGGTTTATGAATGATGGAAAAATCTCCTCTGTCTTTTACACCAATGTGGTCCCCTTGATGAACCCTTTTGTCTACAGCTTGAGGAACAAAGGTGTTAAACTTGCCCTGAGAAAAACCTTGTGTAGGAGAATGTTTTCTTTGGAAGGGGATCTCCTGTGCAGGTAGTTTCAGGAGAAGGAGGTTGAAAATGTTTATTTACAATATACTTGCTGACTCTCTTCTTATCCTGCTTCTTTCTTATCATGCTGAAGGAAACTTGTGCTTATTTCAATAATATATTTTGACTTTTGTTAGAGTAGGTATTCTTATTTTTGTCACCATTTGTACACTTTCTTCACCTCCCTTTTTTTGCAGGCTGAGAATAAGTTTAAGGAAGAATTTATTGTATATGTTTTGCTTCTCAGTTTGAAATTCCTGTTTTTCCTCCTGGAATATGATGAATGTTTCCACAGTGATGGGATAAAGAAATTCTATGGTGACTACACTCATGTGACAGTTGAAATGTGTCATTGGATATATGAATCAAATGATATGTGTCCATTCCAAGCTTTCCATCCTATACTTAGTAGTAATATTTCTCCTTCAAATGCCAGTGTTTCACAGATAATCAATGTTCCATAAAGACAATCATAGAATTACTCCCATTGATGTAGATAAGATGCTCTTGGCTTAATTGATGAATTATTTTCACTTTACATACACTCTAAAAATACTTAATAGATGGTCAATATATGTTTGTTACTGGATAAAAAAGTGAAACCCCCAAATATTAATGATCAGTTTAAAGTCACCCATCTTCTCAATGAACTATCCTAGAGTTAACTTTAGGGTCCTGATTAAAGTCTATTTTTCCTTATGGTATGCTTTGCTGTTATTTACTTATTTTTATTTCAGTAGACATGATATATATTATATTTCTATTTTGAAAGTTGACTGTATTTTTTAACATGGGAATATATTCATTTGTTTCAGGGGTTTTTCTGTTTTTCTGTATGAAATCAGTTTGATGGTTCCTTTTATTTGAAAGAGGAGGTTTGTAGGGTTAGTATAGTTAGAGGTGATTGTCTCAAATAGAAAACAAACATCTTCTGACTAAAAAAATAAAATGTATTTGGAATGTTTTCTGGTGCTTTTTTTTAGCAGAATATGTGGATGGGAGAACAGAGACCAGCAATATAGCATTAGGCTAGCATCCAAAGAGACACATGGTCAATAATGAATGGTCCTTGGGTGCGGTTGATCAATGAGGATTTAGAAACTGAATTTTACCCTGAATATGGGTCTGGTGTCATGGTGTGCTTTCATTATCCCCCAATGTCTGTAAAACTGTGAGAAAACATGTAAGTCACAATGATGATATGTTAGTAGTTCTTTTGGGAATGAAGGAGGAACATCTCTGGTCACATTTTTTAGAAATCAGGTAGAAAAGGACAGAAACATCAGGAGATAAATTACTGAGTGATGAAGAAAATCAGAGTTAGAATTTAGAACA
>JAQZBX010045274.1:7365-21214 GCA_029593785.1 Cabassous unicinctus
AGACACTGGGCAGCTGAGTGTCTGTTACAGGGTGATAAAGCAGAAGTTTCAAGCCATAGAGGCTGCACACCAAAGTGAGGAGGCTGAGAACAGATAGCACAGTTCTTACACCTGTCCACAGAGACCTCTGCTCTACATCAAAGATAGGCAAGAGGGGGTTAAAAAGGCCTGGAGTTTTGGGGGAAATGTGTGTCTACACATACATATACACATATGTATACACATTTACGCATTGGAGAAGGATGTATGTGGAGTTTGGGGGACATTACCCCCTCCCCTCCTTCACTTCCAGCCACAGAAGGACCTTTAAATGGGATTCACAGAAAGCCTGCGAAGCCCTGTGGAGTTACCAGGGCCTTTAAACTGACGTCTAAGGCACACCTGTGAGATCCCAAAAAGAGGCTGTGGACCTGAGACAGCAAAGCAGAAGATTCCGGGTGGAGGGCTGAGATGTGGAGTCGCTGCCGTCACATTGCCTGGCAAAGAAGGCTCTCCCGGGACCTGGAGGGCTGTGCAGAAGAGAGCTCCAGCGAGGGAATGCTGCGTGGCAGAGATGCTGCAGGACTAGAGGCTGAGGGGTAAGTGGCTTCTGGAGGATATTCTGCATTGCAGCATCACAGGGTAGAAGCGTCCGTGGAGGAGTCCCCAGGCAGCCAGTGAGGCCTCTAGGAGGAGGCTCAGCAGACGCACACCTGCTGCCGGAGAGCACCGATGCCAGGAGATAACTGTGTCCACCATGGATGACTGTGCCCTTCTCCCAATCCCCTCTGCCCCCGAGCCAAACACTGAGAGGGTCAGAAACCTTACTTACAAGCTGGAGAGAAGGAGAAACGCTAGGCTCAGAGAGAGAGAGACCGTGCCCTCCTCCCACTGCGAAGGGCCCCGGGCTGAGGGCAAGGGAGAAAAGCTGGCATTAAAGCAAGCTCAGAATTTTTATTATCTAGGACTAGACCATTTTAATTACTGAATTGAGACTATATTTGTGGTTTAAAGTGACCAGAGATCTTTTTATTACCTAAACGCCAGCAGAAAATTATGGGGCCTGCCTGAGACAGAGATTTCTTCCTCAGGCAAGGGAAAAATTGTTCTCACTGAATAAATTTTAAAAGGAGAATGGGAGAAAAAAATAAAACTGGTCATATCCCCAGGTCTTGCCTGTTCAATGGCCAGGTTCTACATCCTCTAAAGAAGCCTGCGAAAGAGAATCCAGCAACACTGCAGGCGTCAGGGACCCACGTGGCCGCCCCCTGGCAGGGAGCCTGAGTGTGCCCCAAGAGCTGCTGACCTGGTGGGAAGAGGCCCATCCCTACTTCTGCAGGAAGCAGCAGCAATTGGAGAAGCAGTGGGGTTCTGGGGGACAAATCCCAGGGGCAACTCCAAGGCCACATAAGGTAGGGACAACAGAGGCAGAACAAATATCACAGCAGAGAACAGTAGCCCCAACAGAAGCAATGTTGAAGCCGTCCTGGAATCTGCCCTGGAATTTCCTGGCCCCCTCAGGGGCTGGACTAGATAACCAGGTTAACACTGTTACTATTTACCATCTGCCCTGATTTTCTCGCCTTCTGCCCCAAGCACCCGGATCAGGAAAGTAAAGGTTACAGGAGTGCTGCTAGGTCCGGGGGCCTGAGAGCTCCTGGGCTGGGGCCCTCGGGTTCCTTTGTTCCAAGCTAAAGGCCACAGGCAGGACTCAAGTCCCTTCTGCCCCTCTGCCCCTCCACCCCTCCACAAAGACCCTCAAGGGCCACATCAGGCTGCCCCTAAACGCACTCCACTGTCTTTCTGTTGAATATTGTCCGGGTTCACCATTAAGAGGCTGAAAAACAAACAGAAGTGCAAGAATCAGCCCAGTCTTAATAAAACTGAGGCAAACCGGGTTGCAGAGAACCGGCTCCCACTCTGACAAGTGTATGCTAATTGCATTCTGACTCCTTGCAAATTGCAGCCAGTCCTTGGGTTTTTAAAATTTTGACATTTCATTTTGATTGCAAGGGCTTCATGTTTCCTCTAGCACTGGAAAAGGAGAGGGGGATGAAGGATAGACGGCAGACTCTGATCTCAAAGAGTATGAGACGCTGCTGCAGGGTTCAAGGACTTTGTGTGAAGGCTTTTTTTTTTTTAACCTCAGAGCAAGCTTGAACCCAAATGAAACATGGGACCTTTCTGTGTTTGGCAGATTTAGATAAATGGAAGCTAAACCCCCAAATTTCATGGCTCATGTGGCCCTCCCTGGGATTTCTGCAAATTCCTGACGACACTGCTTCCTGGTTCCTCTGATTTTGCCCCTCTGGCTGGGTGAGCCATTTTGACTTGTCTACGCATCAACTGGTACACAAGAAGTCCAATGACAGTTATGATTCAAAGAGTTCAGGGTCTTGGCGGAGGTCTCTAGGAGTTGCAGCAGGAATTCTCTCATGTGCATCATTTTGCTGTGTCTCTAGTTGTGAGGTTCTCAAGGTGTGGTCCAGGGAACCATTTTGGGGCCACAAATGCAGACCTTTTTTGGGGCATCTGCAAGATCAAAACTGCTTTCATAGAAATACTGAGGTGTTATTTGCCTTTTCCGCTCTAGTTCTCTCACGTGAGTACAGTGGAGTTCTCTAGCGTCACCACTCTGAGAAATATTGGAGTGCGTGTTTGACTACTCTTGAGTCTTAAAACGTGCTCAGTTTGAGTTAATTTCTAATATGTTAAATGCCAACAGACAATCCACATAAACAAAAGCTGTTTGAGGTCCTCAATAATTTTTGAGAGTTTGCACACTGTTGCTCTAGTGTTCCCTCAAGCCCTGCTTTCTTCCAAAGTTGTTGCACCTGCTGAGACACACTCACCTTTCGTATACTCCCTGTGAGGCATGGCCCCGTTAGCCCTGCTCCAATTGCTTCTCCACCCAGGAGCAGGGTAAGGCTCATCTGCCTTCCAAAGCCCCCCTGGAACTCTGGTGAATAATTATTTCTTCATCTCTCCCAATTCTGGCAAAACAACTTGACAAGACTCATGCCATGTTGGGAAGGAGGAAGGTCTGATGGAATCACCACATTCTTGAGATGGTTATCTAAGTCTGCCTTCATGGCAGAGTTTAGTATGGGAGGAAAGTTTTTTACTGTCCATTTTACAGGAGGCAATATTGAGACGCTGGAGACAGATGGTGGGGATGTAATTAGAGCTCACGAAGCCGTGATTGTTGATCAGCCAAGCCATGAAGCCTTCTGAGGTCTGTTTTTAAACGTTCTCTCTTGTCCTCATATGTTTTCCATTTTTCCCCACCTCTTCCTCTCTCCCTCTTTTTTTTTTTTTTAACCTTTCTTCATGCCTTTTCTCCTCCTTCCCTTTTCTCTCCTTCCCTTGTTTTCTTCCTCCAAGCTATTTAAGATGGTGCTGTTTGTATCTTTGTCATCTGTTATCTGTGTCTTTGTCATCCCTGGAAATAACAGTGAATTTTAATAAATGCAAATGGCAGAGAAATGCAGACAGTGATACTTGGACAGAAGCAGAGGTGTGGGCCCTGCCAGCCCCATCACATAGCTCCCTTGACTCTGGGCAAAACTATAGCCCCTGATATGAATTCTTCAGCTCAGTAAGTCCTTCTAGCTCTCAGTGGAAACGCAAAATGCAGCTCTCCAATCTCCATTCAGCTAGCAGCTATGGAGGCTCATCCAGCTCCCACTAATCCCCTTAACTTTTCCCGTTGGCCCTATTTCAACCCTGCCCTCAGAAAGTGTTTTCCAACTAATGCTAAAGATATACTCACTCTTTCATTGATTCCTTTGAGTCAGGATCTGAGGAAAGGAATGTGAATAAGATGCAATCTCTGCCCTAAAGGAGTTCACAGACCAGAAGAGACAGACATGAAATCAGATAAAGACAGTGCAGTAGAATAAATGAGGGAACAGAAGCCTGGGCTAAGCGTCACAGGGCATGTGGACTTGGCTGTAAGACTTACTGGGATTCTGTGGCTCCTGGAGAGCTGATTGGGTGGAGGGAGAAGAAGACAGGGAAAACAGGAAATAAGAAATTAACTATTGCTTGAGAGGACTTAGGAGTCCAGATCACAAAATTTGGGTAACAACAAACTCTTAAACTGACAGTCAATAGCTGACTGAATATGCACGTGTGTGTGTTTGGGTTGCCAGGATGGATGCCGAGGGTAAAACACAAGCAGGAACTTCTAAGCTGTTTTATGGAAACAACATTGGCTATGGAGTTAGGTGAATCTGGATTTACAACCTGACTCTCATTATGGATCTGTATGACTTTGAGGAAATCCTTTAAGCTCAGTTTTATTATCTGTACAATGGGGATGATAATAGTACCTACTTACAGAATTATTATCAGGAGTACATAAATTAATATATGCCAAATTTTTAGGAAACTGCCTGGAACAAAAACGACAGTAGATAATATACATTTGTTAAACTCTGTACTAGTTTCTAGGGCTGCCATAACAAATTACCACAAACTCGGTGACTTAAAACAACAGAAATGTATTATCTCACTTTGAATTTAAGGTCCATCTGGTTAATCCAGGATGATCTCATCAAGAGATCCTTAACTTAATTAAATCTGCAAAGAACCTTTTTCCAAATAAAGTCACATTCACAGGTTCAGGGTAGACATATCTTTTGGGGGTCCCCGAAACAACCCACTACACATACTATTAGTATTGTATTAAAGAATAACTGAAATAAGCCATGTAAAGCCTTAAGTATAGTACTTAAAACATGGTAGGCCACCCATTGGAGGGAAGGATTGGTAGCTCAATGTTCCCCTGGATACCCCTGGGCTAAACTCATGCTCAGCTACAGTAGTAACAGTCATCAGGTAGAGTGGGAACAGGTTTCCTAACCCTCTACACCAAAGGGAGTGGGGCTCCAAATGCACTGAGAGGCAGGAATTTGGATATTGGATTTGGGGACAAAAGCTGGAGGTAAGAGGTAGATGGTGGGTGGCTGAGGCAGGGATTTCTGCAAACAACTGAGCGTGTATTTAGACAGCCATCAGTGGTCATCCTAGGATGAAGCAAAATAACCAGGCCTAGGGATATTAGGGCAGCCGTCACCAAGGAGGTGACATTTCAGTTAGATGTGAGAAGATAAGTGGGCGTTTTCAAGATTATGTACAAATTGAGTCACATAAATGTCATTTCTACCACACTTCTCGAAATAACTTCATATTACTTCTGAAATACTGGTTTGTGTTTTTTAAAGTTGGGCTTTGTTATTATGTTGTTGGAATTTAGCATATTAACAAAACTATAAATGACAGTAATAGGTGAGGAACACCAGTCTAACTATTCAAGACAATTAGAACTGGACACTGATATAAATTATTTTTATAGTCAGAAAAAAAACTCTGATCCATCTGTATGGTATATTACAGCATATGAGTCATGTGTCCTCATGTTAGCTCATTCAATCCTCAAAAACACCCTCTGAAGTAGGTATTATTTTCCTCATGTTGTACCTGAGGCAACATGAAAGATCATTTCTATGGGGCTTTAGCCTAGAGATGATGTAATTCCTTCTTTGGAACCCCAGAGTAGATTTTTAAAAAGCCATCCACTCTCTTTCAATCAGGCTCTTTGTTACCCTGGGTAGAAACCAATTACCAACTAACTAGAGTTTGTTATGCTACCATGGCCATGAACACAAAGCCAATGGCCTGTGCCATCCTCTCCTGTGAGACTTGTTCTAAAATATTGGGGTCTCTGGAATAAGGAAAATAGACAAAGCCCTTTGGCTTGGTCAGTTTTATGTGTCAACTTGGCTAGGCTACAGTCCTCAGTTTTCAACCAAACACTAATCTTGATGTTGCTATGAAGGTTTTTGGAGATGTGATTAAAGTCCGTGATAAGTAGAGTTTAAGAGAGATTATTCTAGATAATCCTGATGGGCCTTATTTGATCAGTTGAAAGGCATTAGGAGCAGAGCTGAGGCTTCCTTGAGGAAGAAGAAATTCTACCTACGGACAGCAACTTCATTCCATGCCAGAGAGTTCCAGCCTGCCCTTCCTGATGCCTCACTCTACAGACTTTGGACTTGCCTAGTGTCTTAGTTTCCGGGGGCTGTTATAACAAATTAATACCAATGCAATGGCTTAAGGCAAGAGAAATTTATTGTCTTCCAGTTTTTGAGGCTAGAAGTCCAAAATCAAGGGGTCAGTAGTGCCATGCTCTCTCTGAAACCTATAGGGGACAACCCTTCCGTGCCTTTTTCTAGCTACTGGTGATTTGCCAACAATGCTTGGCGTTCTGTAGCTCACAGCTGCAGCTCTTCAGTCTCTGCCTCTGTCATTACATGGCCTTCTTCTCTCTGTGTCTGTCCCTTCACCTCTTCTTATAATGGCACCAATCATATTGGAGTGGGGACCCTACTCTAGTATGACCTCATCTAATTTAACTGATTCCATCAGCAATGACCCTGTTTCCAAATAAGTTCATTGGGGTGTTGGGGGTAGAACTTCAACATATCTTTTTGAAAGTCACAATCCAACCCATAACATCTAACCAGCCCCTACAATTGTGTAAACCAATACCTTGCAATAAATCTCTCAATACAGATCTCTAACTCTGGTTTTCTAGTTGAACCCTGGCAGAGACACCCTTTTGCTAGGCGTGATGTCTGATAATGTGGATTATTGCCACAGTCTTCTAACTGGGTCCCTGTCTCCAACCTTCCTCTTCTAATCCATCCTTTATACCCACCCAGAGTCTCCATTCTAAAATACAAATCTGATCTTGTTTCTGTTTCTGGGTCTCTCTTACCATTTTCATGGCCAGTGGTTACCAGGGCCAATAAAGAGAAGACAGAAGCCCTGTGGCTTGCAGGCCTTAGAAGGTAACTTTCTAATGTTGCACGTTGGTTGTTAAAAGTGCTGATCACCCACCCCTCCTCCTTCTGTTTTTAGAAAATGGACACAAATTGCCAAATAGGGAACCAATTATCAGCTTCATTTAGGGCTTTCTAGTAACAGGTACACTGGAGAATGTGGCTTGGACATGAGGCTAAAATGGAGAGACCTACTCCCTTATCCTGTGAATTGAGGATAGCCAGGCCCACATCATGGGAAAAATTTGATCTCCCCATCCAGTTCCAGAGGCTAGAGAATGGAAGATGGCATTCCTTGAGGGGAGCAATCACCTCTCTTGATGAGCTGATGGCATAGAAGAAGAGAACAGGGAGCCTGGCTCTTCTTACCCATCTTTGAGACAAGCTGTGTCCATGAGAATCACGGAGTGAAAGAGAGTCCAGCCCTGCTTTGTAATGCAGCCACCCCACTCCCTAGTAAAGTGCCCAGTGGGTGGAGAAAGAGCACAGAATTAGGAAAGAAAGAAACCAAAGTGTTTTCCCCTCCTGGGAAAGAAAACTGAAGTCCTCTCCTCTCTGAGGAAGCAAGAGAGAGGGTGATAAAGAATCCCCCTAAAAGTGAGGGGCCATCTGTCAACACTGGGTGCAGTGCCTCAAACCTGGCTCAAATGATTCAACTTTGACAAGGGATTTTTAGGCTAAGCCCTTCACACCTTGCAACTTCTTTCACAGCTCCCTTCAGCCTCCTGCCTTTATGCTGACAGGAGGATTATCTAGAGAGATGGTGATGGAACCTTACAAATGCAGCTGCACCTCCTCTTCAGAGACAATTGTCCTCAGAAGCCCCACTGCAAAATCATATTGCCCTCTCTCAGTCTCATGGCAACTTGTGATGTACAGCCCTAACCAGGGTCCTAGGAATGACCTCTGATGCATCTGGCAGCTTCCAAGCTCTTGGTAACAATGAGATCATTTGTATATGTTGTCTCCAAAGACCAACAAAAAACACGATTTCATTTACCCTAAGAATCCCAGCTCAGATTGTCTGTGTCCCAGTCAAAACAGCAGGTTTTGAAAATGTTTAAAATAAAAGCAAATGCTGGATATTGTCGAGTTATAAAAAGCATTATCTAGAGAAACAAAGATGATGAAGGCTGAGGCCAGCTGACTGCAGACCTCTGCCTCTGAAGCCGAGTGCCCAATATAGCTCTCCCCAAATACTCCCGGGGATTTCTCTTTTAAGCATCCCCGGCACTGTGCTGCTTAAAGATGCAGGCTGCCTGCACACTACTGGAAGATAAACTCCAGATTCCTAAGAAAGGCTCACAAGAAGCTTCCCACTGAGGCCGCCCCACCCTCATCTCCCTCCACCACCCACCACACTGGGCTCCAGCCTCCCTGATGTCCTCAGGGTTCCTGGAACATGCCTTACATTTTTATGTCTCTGTGAAGTCTCTGCAGCCTGGAAGGTCCTTTGCTATTCTCTGCCTCATTGTTTACTCCTTCATCAAGCCTCACCTCAAGATTGTCCTCCTCCAGAAGGATTTCCAACAGTCACAGGTGCTGTTCACCAGCTATTTCATTTTTCCCACGTGCCATGCACACAATAACATTGCATTTCCTGGGCCTATTCTGTTTGAGTTCTCATGACTCGTTCTGGCCAACAAGTCACGAGCAGAAGTGACATGTGTCAGCCGTGGGCCTCAGAATTTACTTACCCAGGTGAGACTCCGTGTGGCCACGAGCCACATTCCAGATAGCAGCCACTCTTTTAATCTGAGCCAGAGTAAGAATGATAATGTGGAGCAGATTTCCCTGCGAGCCCACAAAGGAGAAGAAAACCTTTGTTTTAAATCACTAAGATTTGGGCGTTGTTTGTTACCATAGCACAACCTAGCTTATGCTGGTGGATACATCCTCACTGACCACACTGGCTGATCCTGCCCTCTCTAGGTTCAAGGAGCTCTGTCTCTTCTCCCATCATAGCCAGTTGTGTATTCGGATTTACATGTGTGCCTCCTCAACCTCAACCAGACCAGGTCCAGTTCAGGGACCATATCTCATGCCCTTTCATATCCAATTATTCAGCCCAGGGCCTGCCACACAGCAGGCATCAATACACAATCATTGTGTTGTTATTGGCTCGTTTTTTCTCCTCTTCCCTGTTGTGCAGGTGAGAAAATGACCTTGACAGTTTCCCGTTACTCCTGCCTGCTTTCTCCTGCTGCTCAGGTTAGCAGAATTGATTTCATTTCTCCTGTTGCCAGTTCAATGGAGGGTCAGGAGTCAAACTTGTTCTGGTTCATACATCCTCATCACCCATAAAACTCCCGAGAATCTGGCTCCTGAGCAGTTGTTGTAAGTGAGGGATAGGGCCACTGGGACCACCCATAACTGCAGCAGCATTAGCAGGCAGCGAGGGCAGCTCAGACTGCTTCCATTCTCCAAGAATGTGGGAAGAAGGGAATAAGGTCGAGGCAGCTCTGGCCTGGATGCCCAAGCCTCTGGATGCTTGCTTCTGTAGTGCCTACCTACCCCCACCCTATTAAGGAATAAATGATAAAAATCCACCCCCTTTCTCTTTGTATCTTTCTTGTGGCACAGGACATGGGGCCAGATGACACATTGGAGGAATAATCAAGCTGGTCACCTAAGATGTATCCTGGAGTCTCAACAGAAGAGGCAGGAAGCAGAGTTACATTATTTGTTTCCTTGATTGGGAATTGTTTGGGTATAAGGAAAAGCAACCCACTCAAATAAACTAAAGTAAAGGACATATAACTGGGCCTCATAGGAAGTTAGAGTTTTAGTGATAGGGTACATTAATGGCCTTCAATCTTCACCCCTTCCTATTTCCATACCCTTTGCCATGTGACTTGCTTTGGCCAATGAAAATGATAAGCAACATGTGACCAAAACTTTGAAAGGCACTTGCATGATTGGGCTTTTTCCCTTGCACTTTGCCATTGCCATGAAAACAACATGCCTAGGCTAGCCATTAGTCCCAGGAGGAAAATAAGAGACAGGTTGAGTTGAGCCACCATCAACCGAGCCCAGCCCAGATCAGCCAATCCCAGCCAGACACAGATGCATGAGCGAGCCCAGCTGAGACTTAGCAGAACTGCCCAGATGAGCTCAGTCTATATCAGCCAACTCCAGCTGCTCAAAAGATGCATAGCCTAAATAAATACTTGTCGTATGACAGTGAGATATAGTCAAGATGTTTGTTATGCAGCATTTTTGTGACAATAGTCAACCAATACAGTTGTCAAGCAGTGACTCTCCCCATTTCTATTATCTCTGTTTTGCTCTGCTCTTCTGCTTCATTCTATTCTTTTTCTCAAGATCAGTTGCTTTGCTTTCTCTTCCTCTTATGCAGGATTGCCACACAGATGCTGTGACTGAATTGATTCTCCGGAATCTACTGTTCTTCTCCTAGTCCTATAGTGTCTCTCAGCATAGGACCACTTTCCTTTTTCAAATTCTGAAACAGGATTTATTCAACCTCTTTATCCCACAATGGAGCTTGATGACCAATCAGGAAGAAACTAAACCTAAGAAACACAAAGGAGGGTGAAGTAGAGAGTGAAAGAACACCATTTCTTCCTGATCATCCTCCCAAGGAAATTAAGGGAAATGTCTTGCTGCAGCAGTGAAAAGCATAAAACAAGTTCTCAGCAGGTTACTCTGGTGCAAATAATCATCTGTCTTAGGGAAGGAAACATGCTGGGATTTCTACCTAAGTAGGCTTGGGAGGGAGGCAAAGGAATCAGTAGCTGACACTCAGAAGAGTAGGGAGACTGAGGCAGTGGTAGGCCTGGTCTTGAAGGACCAGCACTTGAAAAAGGAAGAATCCCAGCTACATTTGGGGTCAACTTAGCCAGGACTGGGAGGAACACTGATATGGTGGGCATACAGTAGTGCTAGGATTCTCCCCCAGACAACATAACTAATTCTGAATTCTACCCAAAGCTGATAGGGAGCAGGTTACTCTGACTAAGCAAAGCAAGATAAATCAGGACTAACGATAAAAGATGGAACTTGACAGATGCCATAAGGCAGGGCAGGTGAGAGGTGGGATTTGAGGCCAGCAGCCAAGGAGGAGCTGTTATCCTGAGATAGGTGACTGGCTCAGCCCCATAGTCTTTATATATATATGTATTTTATTAGAGAAGTTGCGAACTTACAAAGCAAACATGCAAATGCAGAATTCACACCCTTCCACCAATACATTATGTTGTTGTGGAACATTTGTTACAAATTATGAGATAACATCATCAGACTATTACCACTAATTATGGCCTATAGCGTACATTTGGTATAATTTTTTCCATATCCCCTATTATTAACACAGAACTTCTTTGACATTTATGCAAGAATATTACAATATTGCTGTTAACTACAGTCCTTAGGTTACATTAATTGTATTTTTCCCATGCATCTCCATAGTCTTACCACCTTGTAAGAGTGATGTACATTTGTTCTAATTCATGAAAGAACATTCTTGTATTTGTACTGTTAACCACAATTCTCATCCACCTCTGGGTTCACTATGTTATTCAGTCCCTAGATTATTCTCTAGCTTTCTTTCCACTGACATTTAATTCCTAGACTACCCCTTTCAGCCACAATCCCATTTATAAACAAACTGTATTAGTTAAAGTCAGTATAATGTGTTGTCATCAACTTTATCCATTTCCACACTTTCACAGTCAAGCTAATTAAAACTTCTACATACATAAAGCATCAGTATCCCTTCTCAGTCCTCATCCTATCTCCTAGTAACCTATACTCTAGGTTTTAACTCCATGCATTTATTCTTCTTATTTAGTTCATGTTAGTGAGACCATACAATATTTGTTCTTTTGTGTCTGGCTTATTTCATTCAGCATAATGTCTTCAAGGTTCATCCATGTTATTATATGTGTCCAAATTTCATTTCTTCTTATAGCATCATAGTATTCCATTGTATGTATATACAGCATTTTGTTTATCCATTCATCAGTTGATGGACATTTGGGTTGTTTCCATCTTTTGGCTATTGTGAATAATGCTGCTATGAACATTGGTAGTCAAAAGTTTGTTCGCGTCACAGGGTTCAGTTCTTCTGAATATATTCCTAGCAGAGAGATTGCCAGATCATATGATAGTTCTACATTTAGCTAAATGTCTTCCACAGAGGCTGTACCATTTTGCATTCCCACCAAGAGTGAAGGAGTCTTCCTATTTTTCCACATCCTCTCCAAAACTTGTTGTTTTCTGTTTTTTTTTTTTTAATAATGGCCATTCTATCAGGTGTGAGATGTTATCTCATTCTAGTTTTGATTTTCATTTCCCTAACAGCTAGTGATTTTGAATTTTTTCATGTACTTTTTGGTCATTTCTATTTCTTCTTTGGAGAAATATCTGTTTAAGTCTTTTGCCCATTTTTCAAATTGGATTGTGTAGCCGTTGGGCAATTTAATATAATTATGAATTCCAAAAATATAATTGGATCATGCTTATAAACTGGTCTGCTAATCTGGGCATGATTAAATTTTGATTAGGGAGTTAACTGGGCCATGTCAGTAGGGCGTTGAGCCCCACCCCTTGGTGGGTGGGGGAATCAAATATGAAAGGCAAGCCAAAAGACAGAGAGAGCATTTTTGATGTTGGAGTTTTGATGTTGGAGTTTTGATGTTGAAGAGAAGGCCCCAGGAGAAGAGAAGCCAGCTGTTCGCCTGATAGTCTACAGCTGACCTTGTGGAGGAAACAGAGGAGCTAAGCCCGGAGAGAAATGCAGCCCCGGGAAGAGAGGAACCCAAGAAGCCTGAACCCTGGCAAACTTCGGTAGCTGTCTTGCTCCAACATATGGCAATGGACTTTGGTGAGAGAAGAAACTTACACTTTATGGCCTGGTAACTGTGGACTTCTAACCCAAATAAATACCCTTTATAAAGACCAACCCATTTCTGGTATTTCGCATTAGCACCCCTTTGGCTGACTGATACAGATTGCTTGCTCTTTTATTGTTGAGTTGTACAATTTCTTTATATATATATATATATATATATATAAAGAAATATATATATTTCTTTATATAGCATGGAAATCAGCTATGTGGATTCTAAATATTTTCTCCCATTCACTTTCTTGACAAAGTCCTTTGAATCACAAAAGTTTTTAAGTTTGAGGAGGTCCCATTTATTTTTTTTTCTTTCATTGCTTGTGCTTTTGGTGTAAGGTTTAAGAATCCACCACCTACCACCAGGTCTTGAAGATGTTTCCCTACGTTTTCTTCTAGGAACTTTATGGTTCTAGCTTTTATATTTAGGTCTTTGATTCATTTTGAGTTAATTTTTGTATAAGGTATGAGATAGAGGTCTTCTTTCTTTCTTTTGGCTATGGATGTCCAGTTCTCCCAGCACCATTTGTTGAATAGACTGTTCTGACCCAGCCTGGAGGTCTTGACAGCCATGTCAAAAATCACTTGACCATAGGTGTGAGGGTCTGTTTCTGAACCATCAGTTCAGTTCCATTGGTCTATGTGTCTATCTTTATGCTGGTACCATTCTGTTTTTACCACTGTAACTAGGTAATATGATTTAAAGTCCGGAAGTGAGAGTCCTCCAACTTCGCTCTTCCCTTTTAAGATATTTTTGGCTATTTGGGGCTCCTTACCCTTCCAAATAAATTTGATAATTGTGCTATTCATGTTTTTAAAAAGGCTGGTGGAATTTTTTATAGGGATTGCATTGAATCTGTTTATCAATTTGGGCAGAATTAACATCTTAATGATATTTAGTCTTCCCCTCCATGAACACGGACTATTCTTCCATTTATTTATGTCTTCTTTGACTTCTTTTAACAATGCATTGTAGTTTTCTGAATACAAGTGATTCACATCCTTGGTTAAGTTTATTCCTAAATATTTGATTCTTTTAGTTGCTATTGTAAATGGAATTTTTTCCTGCCTTCCTCCTCAGATTGCTCATTTCTAGTGTATAGAAACACTACTGATACAAGATTATTAATCTTTTTTTTATTGTTGGTAAAAATCAAAA
>JAQZBX010045275.1:0-21127 GCA_029593785.1 Cabassous unicinctus
TAGTAACTCTGTTTTTGCATGGTTTCATTGTTGTTGTTTTTTTTTTTCTTAGAATTCTGTGACTTGTGAAGACTACGTGCGTGTGTTTTTAAAATGGCATTCGCAGGAGATGGGATAAAAAATAACCATCTCCTTGGAAAAGGTGCCTTCTAAATGGAAATGTTTAAATAACCAAGGCATGAAGCTGGGCTGCAGGGTGCCTAGCCTGGGTTTCCTCTTTGCCTCCACCTCCAGCTGGTCAGACCCCGTGGGGGAACTATGGGGGGACTGATAGGCACAGCCCCAGGCTTCCCTGAGCCCACCCAGTGTCGGCCTGGGTGGGGGGAGGGAGATCAGGGACCCCCAAAGGGATACAAATGAATAACCCCAGGCAGGGGAGGTCTGAGGTTCAGCAGTGAGCCAGGAATTTCATGCTTGATTCTGAGTTCTGTTCCAGATCAGAACCCACAGTCTGTGGCTATTTCCTTGAGTGAACATGCAGGGTTGTTTTGTGTTTTTTTCCAGGATGGAGGCATAAGTCCCAGCAGGGGCTGAGTATTCCAGCTCTGGTGAGTTGGGTCCTCGTAGGGACATTGCCAAAGGCTAAGTGGCCTAAAAGGCAGCAGGGTATGGGGGTGGAGGACAACAGAAGTCCTGCTAGAATAGACTGTACCTGTTTGCTCCCAGGAACATTTTCTCAATCAGCAAATACTGTCTGAAACCCTAATTGTTAATGGCATAATTTTTAATTCCATCAGAAGGATGTGCCATGGTTGTTGATGCTGCCATTTTAGTATCTCCTATCATCTTAGTTGTCTTGTTCCCACAGGTTAAACAGGCTAAAGGACTGCAATGTAAAGTATCAAAAGAAAAGGGAAATAAACTTATCCATGATATATATTTTTTTAACTAAAGGTAATTCTAAAGTTCATAGACATAGTCAAACAAACCTGCAAGAAGAGACATAGAATTTTGAGAAAAAGAGCAGTCAGGAGAGATCAACCCAACCAGATACTAAATTTTGTCTTAAAAAATATTAATTTGCCAAGACACATAGAACCGTACGTTTTAAATGGATGAACCTTATTGTTTGTAAACAATAATTCAATAAAACTGTTTGAAAAAAGAGATTGCAATTAGAATACTCTGGTACTGTCATATGTATATATGGTCCAATGGAACAAAATAGAGTCTAAAAATAGTCCCAAATATATGAGAAATTATTAAGTGTTAAAAATGCCATTTCAAAATCAGTAGGGAAATTATGGATTATTCAGTAAATGGTATTGGGACAACTAATAGCCATTTCAAATTCCAAAGAGCTCAAACATTTAAATGTAAAGCTCACACTTTCTAAGCATGCCACAAAACCCAGGATCTACAGAAGTTTGACAAACGTGAGAAACTAAAAGATAACAAATTCTATACATCAAAAAATACATTAGAATTAAGCAAAAAGCACAATTTAGGGGAAATAGTTACCCAACATGTCACACACACACCAAAAAAACCCACTTTAAAAAAAAAACAAACAAACCAACAACACAATAGAAAATAGGAGTGGTAGATTGAATTATGTACATCAATTTATACATGTTCTGGACCTTAATCCACATTCCTGAGGGTGTGAACCCAGGTAAAGAGGACCTCAGGAAAAGGTTTTCAGTTAACACTGGCCCAGCTGAACATGGGTGGGCTTGAATCCTTATGACTGGAGGGCTTGTGAAGGTAAGAAACCAGCAGCCAGCAGGTGGAGCAGACCAGAGGGAGGAGCCGGAAGGATCCCCGGCAGCCAGCGCCAGAATACGATAGACCCTGGGAGACAGCAAGCCTTGCCAAGACCTTGATCTTGAACCTCTTCTAGCCTAAATACCAGGAGCCAACAAATTTTTGTGGTTTTAGCCAGCCCATTGTGTGGTATGCATCATAGCAGTTCTAGCACACTAAGACAACAGGTAAAGGACAAAATCAGTTCCCAGAAAATGAAATAGAAATGATGTTAAACACACGAAAAGGATCTGTGTCTTTGGGAACGCAAATTAAAATTAAAATTTCAATGAGCTATTTTTAACTCGTGACATTGGCATGATCAAAAAGCTGAATGGCATGGCCAAGGCTGTGGGCAAACAGGCAATTTCATATGTTGTGACAGTAGTATGAATTGGTATGGTCACTTTTGAAGGTAATTTGGTAATAACCATTAAGATTTAAAGTGCAATAACCTTTGATTCAAGATCCAGTCATATAACTTCTAGAAATCAGACTTATAGAAATTATTGCACATATGTATAAGAATAACTGAATGCATAAGTAAATAAAATTCATCAAATAGCCCTGAAAAAATGGGCAAACTATTTTCTCTAACAGTCAGCATTATTTTAAATAAATATACAACTATTCACATACAAGTATGTGCTATATACACATATATTCATATACACATATAATGTATACATATATATATACATATACATATAGTCATACATGTATATATTTGCATATATTCATATACAGCACATACACACATATATTCAAACGTTACTGTGACAATTTTTTTAATTTGGCAAAAAAGTAAAAACATTCAAAATATGAACAAAAATGACATTAAAACAATAACCTTAATAAGAAATATGTGATATCTTTGTAAAGAAAGTTATGAAACTTTCTTAAGCTACACGAAACCTTGAAATCATAGTACCCTAAATATTTGGAGGCTATTCTTTTTCCCATTTATTTCAGGCTTGACCCAAACCCAAACCAAATAAAAATCGAGTTTGTTAGATCATTACACAATTATTCTAATGCCTTTCTGCAAACTATGACTACCTAAAACCAAAAAGAAAAAAAAAATGGGAGTGGTAATTGTGCAAACTTTTATAGTAGAATGGTTTGTAGTAACAGGTACAGAAACAAAGGCTAGTTAGTTTAATAATGAAACCTATAACAAAGGAGGCATCCCAAATCAGTGGGAAAAGAAAGAATTAAGCAATCCACTTGCTGGTAGAATTCATTAACCATTTTAAAAACAAAAGACAGTCCCACTTCACACCACAAATCAACATATATTTCAGTTGCATTAGAGTAAAATGTTCTGGCCACTGAAAACATCTGAAAGAAAAGGCACCACAGCATGTCTAGTGTCAATATCTTAGTTTCTAAAAATTACTTCCTATTAAAGGATCCAGGACTCCTTGAAAAAATGTCTAAGTCTACGTCTAGAGCAAGGAGAAAAAAGTTGACCCTGGGAGATCTTGTTATGTCAGAATATATGGAAGGATATAGATTAATGGGCTCATTTTGACAAAAGCCGGCTCAAAGGGATTTCCAGTGCCCAAATTATGATAAGTAGGAGCACATATATACAAATATATAGTTTGTACTCAGCATACACGTGCAGGTGCATGTATATACACACACATGTATGCCTGTGTATAACCACGTGTGTGTGTATACACGTGCCTACATTTCTCAGCTCTAAGTGAAAGCAGCCCAGACAAGGGAGTGGCATCAAGCACACCTAGTGACAAGATAGTGGTCTCTAAAATCAGTAAGATCAGGACTCTGATGGGGTGGCAGAATCCGAGGTACTTGGTGATTAAGTGTAGACTAGAGCCTGTCATGTAGGGAGAAAAAAACTATATTTTGAGGCATTTGACAAAATTACAATAAAGAGTAGGAGAGAGAAAAATCATTGTATAAAAGTAAATACAGGGACATTGGTAATTGTCATGTCCTTCTGTAAGAGGATATCTCAATTCTTAGGAAAAACACTGAGGGGTTTAGGGGCAAATGCCATCATGTATGGAAACCAACCCTTAATAGATCAAAGAAAACTTATCTTGAGTGTATATATGTCTGGGTATGCCTGTGGGTGTATGTTGAGTGTATCTGTGTGTATATATCCAGATAGAAAGTGAGAGAAACACCACATGCAGGCAAATAATAAAGTAAATGCTGATTGTGTTAAAAACAGGTGATCTGGGAACAGAATACTTGAGTGTTTGCTGTAAAATCCTTATTCCTGAACACTTTACACTACATATTTTCCTTGTGATTGCATTCTTACTTACGTCTATTTAAAAATTTTTTATTCTCATTTGGAAGTACTTTCAATCATTTTCCAAAGAAAAAGTTCAAAAATGAAAAGGAACATTGGAACCAATAAATGAATTAACAAGTTATGTGAAAATTCTGGTGCAAATTAACAAAAAATTTGAAAACCATTAAAGAGATTCTAAATGATGGACAGCAAAGTCTGTAAAGTAAAAGATTTAATGTATTCTAATTACCCTCCCCCCAAAAAAAGAAAATGTTTTAAAAATTCCCCACCCCAACTCCCACCCCCACTCCTCAAAAAGGCTGGTAGACAAAATAAGAAAATATTTACTAAATTCCTGCACCCACTCCTAAAAAAACAGCTGGGAATAAAGCATCTTAGAAATTAATAACACTGCAGTGTTTTTCTATGAAAATGTGATCTAAACCTTTCACTGATGCTCTTCCCTGTGGGAAAACATTAGCAAAAAGAAGAGACTTCTTGATGCATAAATGGAGGAGAGAGAGGAGAGAGAGAAACAAAAGCCTTAGCCCAGCCCACCAAGCCCCAGGCCTAAGAACCCCTCCCAGAGGGCTCTGCAGACCAGGGAGGTGCAGACACAGGGCCCCGGGCTGGGGGTGAAGTCCTCTCAGAAGGAAGACTGGCTCCTTGAGAACTTTCTCCTCCATGTCTCAGGTTGGGAGCGTTTGTCCTTTGACAGATGAAGACATGGAGGTAGAAAGAGGCAGTGACTTAGCCAAGGTCACAAGTGTCAGGGGCAGAGCCTGGGCCTGACATCTCGGGTTCTGCCGCCGAGCAGGTCTCCCCTCTAACCTCTCCTCCACTGCCCCCTTGACCATGCCTGGCTTGCTGGGTGGGTTACCAGGCCCTGTGGGGCAGGGACGGCAGGAGGGTGGGGCTGACCCTGCTCCCTGGGGGCCACAATATACAAATGTGGTGGCCTCAGACCCTTCCTCACGGGCTCCCTAGGTGCTCAGCAGGAAAATAGGTGACCAAAGTAGGAAGCCCCGAAGCACGGGGTGCAGGACGCAGTGCCACAGGAGGAAATGAGCTGCCCTCAGCATGGAACACTGGTCCTTAAAGTGGATGAAGGAGGGAAGGCTCAGAGGAGATGCTAAAGTGCTCAGCTGGCAGGGGCACGACAGTCAAGGGCTTCAGGCCTCTGTCCTGGGGAGTGAGGAGCCGGGAGCTTCTTGGGGCCATTAGTGCTTCCGGTTACACACGACCTACCTGAGGCGGTGCCTGGATGGAGGTCACCGCTTCCCACTGGAATTGGACCCTCATGGTGTTGAACCTGTCCGAGCTGATAGAGGGAGCTGGAGGCAAGCCTAGAGCAGCAGGTGCCTCTGAACTCTGCTGGGACGCACAGGAGGCTGAGCCAGAACCAGTCCCAGGGGCCAGAGGTGGGTGACAGCCCCCAGGAGCCGGGGCTGCCCCAGGCCATCGGGGAAGAATCCAGGGAAGGGGGAGTTGGGGCAGTGGGTCTTGGTCCTCTTCTTTCAGGCCTTAGACCTGAAAACAAAACAAAACAAAACAAAACCGCAAAACCACCTTAGTGCTCTCATTCAAACACATGATGAAAACTAGAATTTAGTAAATGAGCTGATAAAAATAAATAGAAAGGCCTTTGGCTGTGGGCAGGAGGGAGCCTTGGAATTGCATGTTCCAAGGAGACAGTCCCTCTGTCTTCTAGGAAACACAACCACCTCATAGTGCAGGCCTTGTGTGTCAGTCCTCAAGGTGCCCCTACTTACTACAAACACCCCTGCACGCTGGGGGAATAAGCCCATTTTATAGATGGTAACTAGAGGCTCAGAGAGGTTGACAGATGTTCCCAAGGACACACAGAAAGTAGTGAGGGGCAGAGGCAGCTTCAGTCTCAGGTCTCTCTGCTGCCAAGGTCTCTCCCTCCAAGGCCACATGCAGGAAGCACAAAATTGATCTTATCAACGAGAGGTTCCTCAGAGCCTCCAGCCCTCACAGTTGTTTTCCCTGAGAGCCCTGAGCCCAGAGTACAGGGTAGAAGCTGCTCTCTGGGACATCTTTTGGGGATTAGAGAATGTTCCAGGGGGAGCAGGGGTCTCTCTGCTTCTTGGAAGAGGTGCTTCCCTCCAGGTGGAGCCCACAGCCCCCTCTGCTGGGCACAGATTGGGCTGGAGGAGACCCTGCAGGGACCCCAGGCACTAAGATGGGCCCAACGACCAGGATCACCATTGCCCTTTGAACGCCCCCAATGGATGATCTCCCGAGGGTGTCACTGATGGAGTTCACATCTCCCCTCCCTACCCTACTCACCTGCTCCCCCAGGGGCCCTTCGGACCTGTGGCCTCCATGTCACCTGTCCTCTCCTTCTGGTCTGTCCCCTCCCCACCCCCCACCACACCACTGCAGTGTTTATGAAGAGAACCTCTGGGAGTCTCACCCTCACTGCAGACCCAGCTATAATGACTAAGCCCCTCGTATGTGCTGGAACTATGCCAGGGGATCCCAGAAACCCCGTGTTTGGTCTTGAGAGCTTGGGGTCTGAAGGACATGGGTCACCACTTGGGACTGAGTCCAGAGGACACACAGGTGCTCCTTGGCTCAGGTGACCTGATGGCTCCTCCTGGGGGCGCTGACGAGAAGCATGAGACAGAAGGTGGAGTTGGAGAAGCAAGAGGGGTGGTGGAATTCAGGATTGGGTTGGGGGCAGAGGGCGGACAAGATTCTGCACATGTGGAACCCACATAAGGTTCAGAGACAGGAGAGAGCTCGGGACACTGAAGGAACCAAGAAACTATCTGGCCAAGGACAACTTTGGGAAAGAATCTGACAAGTGGGCAGATGCAGGACACAGAGATTCTCATAATTGCTGCACCCCAATGACCCCCTCCAGCAGTGGGTGGAGGGTCACTGTATCTTCTCCAACCCCTGGGAGTCTCACCCTAACCCTCATCCCATAATCACATTCCCCCATTCTGTCATCTGCTCTGGGAGCTGCTGCTCACGGCACCCACGTCTGCTCTGCTCACCATGGTCGCCTCCCTCCCCTCTACCTGGAGCGAGGCCTGAACACAGCCAGGGCTCAGAAACACACATGGAATGAACCTATGGTGAACACCTCTTGTCAGATCCAAGAACTCACCTTGAACGTGGGCTCCTCAGGCACCCCGGGCTCCCTGATCTGGACCAAGGGCTCCTCCTGGGAGTGGTCTTTGGTGTCTGCAGGAAAGAGCCCCCAAAGCCCGGGTTTCTGCGATGGCAGCAGCAGCCAGGTGCCTCTACAGGGCACGTGGGTCTATGGAGGAGGAAGGGGCAGCAGGTGAGCTCAGGCTGAGCGTCTGCCCAGGGCTGACCCCAGGTGAGGAAATCTTACAAAGTAGCCCAGAGCCACCATCTAAAATGAGCCCCTTTGGGCAGGAGTGTCTGGGGTGAGCAGACCCCTCCATCTAGCAGACTCAGGTGGTGCTGCTCATTCCTGAGATCAGAAGCAGGGAGGTGACACAGGACATCTCAGTCCTGGCCCTCGCTATACAGAGAGGACCTTGTAGGGCAGGAGGTGGAAGCACATCCCAGGGGACACATTTCCTCCCAGCGCCAGTCCCTGGCTCATTGCCCTTCACCAGCTCTTTCCCCTCGTTGCCTCCAAGTGGGGTCAGACTCTGTGTCACCTGCTCCCAGGTCATGCCCTCCAGTACCCCCGAGGGAAGACTGCGTCGATCCGGGTGAGGGGAGTATATAGGGGGCATCTTCTCTTTCTGTGCTGCAGGTTTGACACATGAGAGGGGATTCTTTTCTGCCCACATACACCTGATAATAAAACGATCGTCGTGGTTTCCTCTGTGGCTCACCACCTACATGTATGTTCCGAGGACAGAGCTCAGCAAGCTCTACTCACCCCCTCAGTCCTTTCATTCTTCCTAGGCAGTGTGGGCTGGGGCAACGCCCTGGACACGGAGAAAGTTGGGAGAGAGCCGTCAGCACCCCGAGGTCACACAGTGAGGTAAGGGAGAGGCCAGGATTCAAACCCAGGTGGCTGGACTCCAGATAGGTCCCAGAGTCAAGGCACATGTCCCCATTCCCAATTATTTGGTTCCCACTACCTGAAATTTGATACGAGTGGGAACACAACTCTCTGGCACTCGGGGGCTTTTTCTTATTTCCCACAGTCTGATGTGGGTGCGGAACAGTTTCACTCTTATTTCCTTTCTGCAGCACTGTTTTTCTCTTGAAGGACCAGCCTTGTGGAGGAAATGTGACCTACTTTTCTGTAAAGTAGACAGCCTGTGGCCACTGCCTCTGTGCTCTACCAGAACTGGTCAGCAGGTGCTGTAGAAAAGGGCCCCAGACACAGGGGAAGAGGCCATGTCTCCACATTCTGTCTAGGCCCCTGTGGGCACCCACACAGGTTGCTGGTTTCCTCCTTTTGGCCTCTACCATGTTTGGACAAAGCCATGTGATCTGGACAGACAGCCACGCCAGCCCCCAGAGCAGGATACCATTGCTCCCAAGAGCATTTCCAGCCATCTACTACAGCTTTTCCACTGGAATTCAGTCCCTGGGGTGCCCTGTGTGGTGCCCACTGTGGATGTTAAGCCCCCACAGCAGATGGTCAGGCTTAGGAGAGCCTTCTGGAAGTGGGAGTGTCATCGAGCCCTTTGCTTCTCCCTCCTGTGGCTTTCTGGGTCCACCCTCCAGCCTGCCCTGTGTCTGCCCCTTTCATTGTACTGGTGGGAGAAAAGGACATTCTTCCCTGTTACCCTATGGTCTCCATGAGTCCCCTGAGGGGTCTTTCATTCCTAGGTCTGTGTAGCGGTTTGGCAGTTTGATATAGTTAAGAATTCCAAAAATAGATATTGGATTATGCTTGTAAACTGGTCTGTTCATCTGGGCATGATTAGGTTATGATTAGGGCTTTGATTGGGCCATGTCAGTAGGGTGTTGAGCCCCATCCCTTGGTGGGTGGGGTCTCAAAGATAAAAGACATGGCAAAGGGCAGAGTTGGAGTTTTGATGTTGGAGTTCTGAAGCTGAGTTTTATTTAATGCTGGAGCCCGGAGAAGTAAGCCCACAGAGGAGCTTGGTCATGAGGAAGGAGAGAAGGCCTCGGGAAAAGAGACAGAGCCGTTTGCCTGACAGTTCACAGCTGGCCTTGTGGAGAGAAAGGCAAAGCCTAGAGAGCCTTGTAGTCTACAGCTGACCTTGTAGAGGAAACAAGAGGAGCTGAGACCAGAGGGAAACGAAGCCATGGGAAAAGAACCCAAGAAGCCTGAACCCTGGCAAATATCAGCAGCTGTTTTGCTCCAACATGTGGCAACAGACTTTGGTGAAGGAAGAAACTTATGCTTTATGGCCTGGTAACTGTAAGCTTCTACCCCAAATAAATACCCTTTATAAAGACCAACAGATTTCTGGAATTTTGCATCAGCACCCCTTTGGCTGCTGACTAATAAGAGTCTGGTTCAGGATGGGGATTTGGTAAAAGGAAGTAGTAGATGTCTCCAGCACTTCAACCTGGAGGAAAAGAGGACACCAGTTCCTTTCAAACTCTGTGTACATCTTGGTTTTGTTGGTTGACTTTGGCAGCTCATTACACTTCTCTGGTTTCCTCATAAATAAAAGCAGAATAATAATTTTCACTAATACAGGTCTGTTATAAGGAGTGTATGAGCTAACGTGTATGAGTATGGTTTCCTATAACATAATGGACTATTCAAACACCTGTAATCTAGTGTCTGGATTATTATTACTCCAATAATGAAAACTGACCCCAGCCCCTGGCCTCTAAGCTCTGTCCCGGTGTCTGCCGTCTATGAATCACTGTGCTCTCCTCTATGTCATCATACCCTCTGACAGTCCATTTCCATGCTCTGTGGCTCACAGGGAGGATCAGTCTTTGCAGGTTACAAAGCAGAATCTACAGTTGCAGACCTTTCCAGCAAGAGGGATACAATTCTAAGAAAGTCCGCATGATGGTTCTTTCCATGGTTCTGACAAATGCAAGTTTTGTGGATCGTTTCCTGAACTCACAGAGGTTCTTCTGGGTCGAGGTGATGCTAAATTTAGCATGGCTTGGACGCTCAGGACCAGGGTGAGAACACTGACAGCTGACCCCGGCGCTGGCGCAGATCCTGGGTCCCAGGGCCGCGCTGCGTGAGGAGCCTCAGAGCGCACCTCACCTGACCCACTTACTTGAAAGATAGGGCAATAGGCCCAGAGGGGGACGTAGGCGAGACACCTCCTGGCAAGGGGAAGAGCCAGAAGTAAAAGTCTATTCTTCAAACACGCGAAATGTTCCCGGACCACCTCCTTCCACGCCACGGAATCCGATCTTCTAGCGACCTACGAACACGGCCTCAGAACTTGGCTCACAAACTTAGACCAGGTGCTCTGCACACGACGCTCTGCTTCCTGGGTCTTGAATGACGAGCAGGATCCAACGATTGTTCTCCCTGCCAGGGGAGCTGAGCGCTGATTGGTCAGATGGAAGCGAGGACGCGCGTGCGCGAGAGGAGGGCGGTTAAAAAGGGCTCGGGGCAGGTTCTGGGAGGAGATCCGGGCGTCGAGGGGAGCGCAGTGGTTTCAGGTTGCGCTTGGTCTAGGTCCGAGGCCGCTTTCTGGCCTGGAGCCTGGTGAGCGCCAGAGCCTGGGACCGAGGTACTGGAAAGTCCCCTCGTCCCGGTGCGTGATCACAAAGGCCCGTTGGGTCTGACCCCTTCTCACTGTCCTCAGCCCCTTTCCTCAGCCCTGGGCTCAGCGGATGTCGGTTAGGGACCGTGTTGGTTTGAAGCTGTATGAACCCTAGAAAAGTATGTTCTTAAAGCTAACCCGCTACTGTGAGTTTAAGCCGATTGATTGTAAATAGGGCCATTTGATTAGGTTACTTCAGTCAAGGTGTCACCCAGGGTAGGTCTTAGTCCTCTTAACTGGAGCCCTTTATAAGAGAATGTAATTCAGAAAGAGAAGAGAGAAAGTGACAAAACCAGGAAAAGAAGGGAAAGACCAGCAGATGCCGCTGCCATGTGCCTTGTCATGTGACTTGCCATGTGACAGAGGAGTCCAGGATCACAGGCAGCTGGCCTTTGGGAAGAAAGCATTGCCTGATGATGCCTTGATTTGGATGTCTTTCTCAGCCTCTAAACTTTATGCTTGTAAGCTAATAAATCCCCATTGTAAAAGCCAACCCATTTTGTGGCATCTGCATTTCAGCAACCTAGAAGACTAAAACCGGGACCCTCATTAGCCCATTCCCCTCTGCACTCACCTCTCCAGCCTCTGCTTGGAAGCAGTGGTTTTCAGCCTTCATTTTTTCTCAATATCTCTGGGTCATTTTCAAAAGAAACTTGTGCTCATTGACTTGCTCCTCTGAAAGCAGGGTTGGGGATCTTGAGTCTTGACCCCTCTCTCCCTTCTCTCCCAGCAGCCCTGGGAAGCTTCTCCAGGAGCCATCAGGCTGTGATGAGCCCAGTGCTGTGTCACCCTGCTGCCACCAAGGCGATCTTTGAAATGCAAATCTGATCAGGTCAGTGTCCTAGTGAAAATGTACTATCCCACCCACCACCACCACACACACACACACACACACAGGCTTTACTGAGTTGCTTCCAACCTTAGTGCCAAACACTAACAGTCCAAGTGTTTGCCTTGTCACATATCTGGTGCGGATTAGTTGTGATGCTGGTAATGCTGCCACAGGAAAAGACCTTTCCACCTGGAGCAGCAGTAGCACCTTTGATGAGAGACTCTGGTCTTGCGGAGATAGAGGACCGTCCTGTGAGTGTATTCACTTGCTGTAGCTTCCTCCTCTTGGGCCTCTGCCTTTACAGGTCTGCAGTGCCAATCAGGAGCTGTTCCTCCTCGCCCTCCCCCTGCAGTCCACTCCTTATTTCTCTGGACTTGGTCCCGGCATACACATTTACCTCTGCCAGGAACACATTGGTTTTTAACATGGGAAAGTCTCCTCCTCATCCTTTTTGTCCAGCTCAGAATTACTTCCTCCAGTAATGTTTAAGTCAGGCAAAATTGGTCATCCTCCACAGTGGTCTGCTTTTGTGTTCCTGGAGATCGGTGATGCTCTTCTGCTACAAAAAGCAGGGTACACCTGTGTTTGAAAATAAGTTGGTTTTATTGTTCATGACACCGAGTGAGAATGCACATCATTGTGAACCATGGAATCATTTCAATGACAGACTATTAGAAAATACTTTTGTGGGAGTGGGTGTAGCTCAGTGGTTGAGCACCTGCTTCCCATGTATGAGGGCCTGGGTTCAATCCCTGATAACTCCTAAAAAAAGAAAAGGACTTTTGTGATAGGATTTAGGCTTATATCAGGTGAATTGGGCAGAGAAAGTAAGGAAGAGGGATCTTACCCTAGATAGGCTGGCGGGAAGCAGGGGTAATTCAACAAGTGGATATCTTAGTGCATCTTATGAGGGCAGTCTTGAGCAAGTCAAAAGCTCTGATTGGGAAGAACCGTGGAATATTTGCCCAGACCCAAAACACAGGGGATTCAGTCCAGCAGGAGTTTAACAAACAAGGGCTAGAGAACTGGGGGAGAGGAGGTGGGCAGGGAGGAGTGGTGAGAATTGCAAACATCAGGCTCCCAGCCTCAGGATTCTGTGGGAACACAGTCATATTCAGACCCTAGCTTGCCTTGTTAAATTGAACTTCCCCATTCAGCCCTCTCCATTTTTGTTTCCTTTCCAGAAAGAGGAGTTTTAGGATGGTGTCCAGATTACTGTGCAGAGAAGTAATTTTTTGGGGGCGTTCCTATTACCACCATCAAGCACACATATTTTTTTACCAATTGGCATAACTTTTCAGCTTGGTGCCTAGGCTTTCCTTTTGGTCATAAGAGCCTATGTATGTTTTGTTTTGTTTTTTTCCACCGAGGTGATGAGATCTATATATAATTTTCTCAGATGTGATGAAGATGAGGACAGAATCTCCCTGAAGAATGTACAAGATCTAGGTGAGCCTACACTGTGTCAAAAAATTGCACTATGGAACAGACAAGAATGACTTTTTTTTGTAGACACTATAATAAGGGAGGGAGAGGAGGTCAGGGGGCTGGTTGAGCTTTATAGTCGTGGGGCAAGGATAGTGGAAACATGTCAGTAGGCCATCTGACAAAAGAAGGGAGAGGGAAGTCAGGCCTGAGGTTGATACTTGGAATAGCTGCTATCTGAAGTTGTCTTTTAATTAATTAATTTATTTTTTAAGTCTGCAGTCCAAGCTGTTTTTCTTTATAGTTCCACAGCTTCAAGATTAATTTCAGGGTAGTTGAGGTGGGGGAGAGAGCTGGTAAATACACACGAGGAGCAAGCTTGGTCAAGAGAAAAAAAAATATTAGTGCTATCTTTTAATCACCATGTTAACCATGGAGATTTTCAATCTGTTCTCTAGAAGTGAGTTTTAGAGAGAGAGAGAGGAAAAAACCAACCCAAAACCTGTGTGTAATTGTTCATATCAGCTTTATTAGTAATAGCAATAAACTGGAAACAACTAAAACGTCCCTCAATAGTCAATTGGTTGAACAAACTGTGGTTCATCCATGCCATGGAATACTAGTCAACAATAAAAAGGAACCAACTATTGATACATGGCTCACCTTGGATGGACCTTTAGGACATTAGCCTGGGTGAAAAAGGCAGGACCTTTAGGACATTAGCCTGGGTGAAAAAGGCAGTCTTAAAAGGTCATACTCTATATAATTACATTTATGTAACACTCCCCAAAGACAAATTATAGGGATGGAAAAGAGATGAGTGGTTGCCGGGAGTTGGGGGTGGTAGGACAGAGGATGGGTAGTGTCCTCATGAAGGGGTGGCCTCCTGAAGAGTTGAGACCTGTTGAATAGTTCTGATTGCAGAGATGGTGTTATATGAATCTACGTATCTGATAAAAATGATAGAAAGATGCACACATATTGTACCCATGCCAGATTCCTGTATTTGATGTTATACCATGACTGTAAAATATCTCCTCTGGAGAAAAGAGTGAAGTGTGTGTGTGCGTGTGTGTGGGGGGACGGGACTCTCTGTGCTGTCTTTGTACCCTCCTGCACATCTGTAATCATTTTTAAAAAGTCAGAAGCCAGGAAGCAAAGCATTAAACATATTTGACCAAGAAAGAAAGGTAAATGAGTGAAGTTTTTTGTCTGTAGAGCCCACTTACTTCTTGTTAGTACTCCGAGGCATGCAACACTGTTGGGTTTTTGTTTCTTTTTTGTTGTTTCTGCTATTACAAAAGGGGTTCTCTTTATAAAGAATACCTACAAATCAAATGGAATGTGGAAAAACAATGAAACCCGAATATACAGTTTGTAGAGAAAATAAAATTGCCCAAGAAACCTATGAACAAATATTCATCCTCATGACTAATTAAGCATCAGTATTCCTGTGGTTCGACTATCAAATTGGAAGGCCTGGCAGTTGTTTTGATATAATCGGTGTGAAAGAAACACCGGCCAACAGTTTGGTTGAGAGAAAAAAAAAGTATTAGCGATATCTTTTAATCACCATGTTTACCGTGGAGATTTTCAATCTGTTCTCTAGAAGTGAGTTGAGAGAGAGAGAGGAAAATAACAACCCAAAATCTGTGTGTAATTGTTCATATCAGCTTTATTTGTAATAGCAATAAACTGGAAACAACTAAAATGTCCCTCAGTAGTCAATTGGTTGAACAAACTGGTTCATCCATGCCATGGAATACTAGTCACCGAGTATTTTTACTTTTAAGAATGAACCACCAGGGATCTGAGGTGGCGCAAGAGATTGAGCAGCCTCTCTCCACTCCGGAAAGTCCTAGGATTGGCTCCCAGTGCCGCCTAAAGAGAAGACAAGCAGACACAGAAGAACACACAGAGAGCAGACTGAGCGCAAAAAATGAGGGGGTGGTGGTGCGAGAAATAAATTTTTAAAAAATTAGAGCAGAGATAAATGAAATAGAGAATAAAAAAAATAATTGAAAGAATGAACAAAATCAAAAAGTTCTTTGAAAAAATAAATAAAATTCTCAAAAAGAATGAACCAATTCACTCTTAGTGAAATAGCCAATTCCTCAAGGTAGGTACTTAGAAGCATGTTTGCAGCAATCTAATTTTAAAATCTAAAAAAAAAGTTATAATACAAATATCTAACAAGAGAAAAATGTATAAATTATGGTAATTCCTATGTAAGGTGTGTGGACTTGAATATATGCATGGAAAAATGGCAAAAGCTTCAGGGTGGCGAATTCTAGGTGATTTTTTTCTTTCATTTTTCAAATTATCTGCAAAGCAAATATGTTGAGTGTTGTATAATACCTTTAGCCTTTTTACAGGTCAGATTTTTACAAAATCAAATCTGAAGACACAATAAGCCTATTTAAGAATCCTCACAGGAGGAACTGGAAACCTCTTACACTGCTGATGGAAGTTAAAAGATGGTGTAACCGCTTTGGAGGACAGTTTGTTTCTTAGAAAATTACACTTACACCAACCATGCGATCCACTGATCCTCACAGTTTGTTTCTTAGGAAATTACACTTACACCAACCATGGGATCCACTGATCCTCACGTAGGTATTTACCCAAGAGACTTGTATAGGAATGTCTACAGAAGCTTTATTTGTAACAGCTCCAGACCGGCAACAATGTGGATATGCACCAGCAGATGAATGCATAATCATTTCCTGGCATATCCTGACAGTGGCATACCATGGCTCAGCTGACACATCAGCCACTCACATGAATGGGGAAATAATTACACTGATAGAAAGAAGCCAGACATGAAAGAGAACACACTGAATGGTTGCAGAACTATAAACTAGAAAAAGCAAACAAATCAGTGACAGCAGATGAGTGGGTGCTTGGGGATGGGGGATGGGAAGGGGTGAAATTGAGTGAAAGAGGCCGGGAGGAAACTTTTGGGAGTGAAGCATGTATACTATTATCAGTTGGAGTGCTGGCTTCCTGGGTGTATACATATGTCAGTGTTATCAAATAGTACATGTTAATATGTATTCCAATTATGCTTCCATAAAGAAGTATAATAAATATACCTTTAAAAACCTCACAGGACCTGCCCAATGCCATAGGGCATCACTTTTATTAAGATTCTTAAGGTCTGTTGTGGAAAAATTCAAATATGTATTCTCAATCAAAAACTCAAAAAGAAAAGAAAAGAAAAAGAAATGGAAAGGAATGGGTACTGCTGACCCCTTCCTGTGCTTTGAGCCTGTGGCAGGGACTGAGCCTGAGAAGGGAGGGGAGACCCCCGGGCCCTCGGCCACTTCAGTTGCCGGCGATCTCTTAAAAGTGAAGGAATTGGTGGGCATTCTGGGGGAGTCTTTAAATTTTTCCTTTTAATGCTGACTTTAGAACTTAACCTTTATCTACAAAAGCACAATATGGCCTTTCATAGAAACAAAAAATACATGTCAACCTTTTAAGCAATGCTGTTTTCCTGCAGAGACAGTTTCAGCAGAATTCTAATGACATGTTAATTTTTGTCTCCTTTTCTGTATCAAGTTAACTAGGAAACACACCCTGAGGCTGCACACAAACGACCCTGTCCCCAAGGGTGCGTGGCAGAAGTGGAGAGCAAGGCGCCTGTCCAGGGTGAGGGGGAAGGGGGACAATGGAGGGAGATGATGGCTCTCAACGCAGGAAGCCTGGATGTTGGCTCTGCCCTGCTCGCTGTGTGGCCCCATGTTCCTCGTGTATTATATGGGGATCGTCCCGCATGGTTGTCATGAGAGGAGAAAATGACATTGGTAAGGATTTGGCAGAGGGCCAGTACTGCCACCCAGAGCCAGCCCGGTTCAAGGATTCCCCTCTTCCCAGGCTGCTGCCGAGACTGACTGATTCAAACATGGTTTGGTTCCAGTTTCCCTTGAGAAGGCCTGAGAAATCTATCCTATAAAGAATGTTTTTTTTTCCCAGGTCAAGGGCCTAAACAGGATAGAAGACAATCCTTTGAAATTCCTGTTCCCGGAGCTCCGTCCCACTGCCCCTGGCGCAGCCCAGGCTCTTGGGGGCAAGACCCAGCCTGGAGACCTGGGGCTGGACATGGCCAAACCTCTCCTGAATCCGAAATTTTAGAGGCCTCTGGTGCTCCAGGCCTGCCTCCAGCTCCTCTCGTGCAGTCTCAGCAGTTTCAGCATCCAGAGGGGACAGTTCCACTGGGATGGGGTCACATCCCTCGAGCACAGCCTCAGGTAGGGGGTGTGTGTCAGGATGGTGGCCCTACCGCAGGAACGCTTCCTAGCCTCCCCCTTCACATGGAGAAGGAGGCCATGCCTGGGAGTCCCAGGGAGGATGGGACTGGGGCTGGGACAAGAGTGGCCCTCACCTTGCAGGGAAGCAGGAGCCTGCCTTTCAACACCAGCTTCAGGGTTGGGTTGTTTCCCCTGTTCCAATTCAAGATTCTGGAGAGCCATATTGAATTCCTTAAACCTGAAAACCAACCATTCTGGCATCTCCAGTGAGTCCTTTTTAATTTAGTTCCACTTTGAAAGGATTGGGGATTATTAGCAATGAAAGCTTTTTCCCTCAAATGGCAGCATGACTTTGTAAACATTTTATCGCTCTCTTTATCTCCCTTTCTAAGTAAAGACACGTTCATCTGGTGAATAGAATTCCAAGACCACCATGTTTATACATTATGAGGGTGGAGGCAGAGCCCAAAAATTCAGGTCCAGTCTCTGTGTCATTGGGGACCTTTGGGACCTTTGGGACCTTTTCCAAGTGCCATAGTCTCTCCAGGTCTCCATTTCCTCATCGATAAGTCGAGCTAACACTCACAAGGTGTTCCATGGAAGATGAGATGTTCACTGATCCAGTTCCATTACCAAGGGGACCTCACCCAGCAGCCCGTGCTGGGGAGCACTGTGCCCTGTATCCGAACCTCCCTGGGACCCCTTGCCCTCCAGGAGCTCGGCTAATGGTGCTGCTCTCTCCCTAGGGCTCCATCCGATTCTAAGTCAAGAAGTCTCCATTGGTGTTCACCAGCCCATCCTAGACAGCAGCAAAGCGGCAAAGGGGTTGAATTAAATCCTTCTGGAGAAGCGCTGCCCTGTCCTACCCTAAACCGTCTTTTTCTCGTCGTTATTTCCTTGTCTGAAGTCCCCGCTGAGGTTCGTGCACTTCACCCCATATTGCAAGACCTACAGCTTGAGGGGATTCAATCAATTCTGCAAGAAAAACACTGCACTGCTCTATTGGAATCCTCTCTATGCCAAGTCTATTACGATGTTTCTCGGAACTGCAAAGGGTTTAAAGACTTGGCTAAATCTATGGCATATAGAGTCTCTCTTAATCTATACTAAAATTAAATATTTACAAATGGCCACATGGCAGTACAAGAATGTCAAGTTTTCTTTCCAGACAGTATTATCTGGAGGAGGGCTCCATAGTTCCAAACACATGGCCACAGCCATGGAGAAGACTTGCACAACCTCGACAGCCTGTTCTCATCCCTGGAAATACTTCCTCTTTGCTCAGACTCCAGCAAAGCCTTTCCCCACCCCATCTGGTCTCCTGGGAATAAAGGGGAGCAGGCTGCAAGAGTCCCAAAGAGCACTGTCCTTCTAGAAGGAGCACAGTGATCCATCTCTGAAGCTGCCCAATTGGCCAGACCCACAGTCCTTACACACCTGCCCTCACAGGCAGACCCCAAGGGCTCTCACCAGCAGCCAAAAAGGCTGACCATTATCTGACAACGGCATATTGTGAGCACTAAGTATCTAAGTCATAAAAGCAATTAACACTAGAAAAATCAATCTGAGTGAACCCGAGAGCAGGTAGAGATAAGTGAATGATGACTGGTCTAATAAACAAGCAGCTTCCCAGGACACTGTATCCCCTTGACATATAACCCAACAGGTACCCTAATGAGGCACTTATGTAGAGGTGACATCGTGCACACGAGCCCATTCCTATGTTCCATGCAGTGTAGATGCTGCCTCTGCTTCTCTGCAGTCTGTGTCTTCATCCCGCTGGGCTCAGCATGAACTCGTCCTCCACGCACAGCACAGGCACACAGAGAACACGCAGCCCTGAGCGTGCCCAGGGCTGGGTGGGACATACAGAGGGTCCCGTGCTGACAGCAGGAGTCCATCCGAGAGTCTGAGCCTGGAAAGGCAGAGGCCCAGCATGAGGACTGGTGGCAGTGCCTCTCAGTGAGCACAGGGCTTTACAGTTTGCAACTTTCTTATGCATATTCCTCAACTAGAAAATTTCAGCCCAACACCACCTATCACTAATCAGGACCAGGGAACCAGGACCAGGATGAGCCTTTCCAGCTGTTTCTGTGAATAAAAGTGATGCTCGCCTTAAACTATGTGAACTAATTACACATAAAACACAACTGCTATGAGGGTCCAATGAGCTCATGGAACTCAGGAATTGACATACTGGCATTGGGTGCTTTCTTCTGAAAACTCCTATCCATGGTGACCAATGAGTGGGACTCCCCTAAGGTGTGGTGGGCGTGGGTAAGTCACAACCACGAGGCATAGCGGGAACCCAGGGAAGGCACCTAACTCGAGCTGGCAGAGGCCAGTACCATGAAATTTCAGGAAGTAAAATTGGAACTGAGCCTGTGAAGAGGGTCAGAAACACCCACCCTACAAGGACAGGAGGAAGATTCGCGCAGAGGGAAGGCCGTGGGGGGCCCACAGGATGACAACACCAGAGGGTGTTGCCGAGCGGAAGCAGTAGGCAGAGGGCCCGCGTGCCATGATATGGTCATTAATAACTTAAAAAATGTTCTAGAGAACTCATCCTAGTCATTAAATATACCCTGTGGGCTTACCTAGATTCCATACTTTGTTCAGGGAGGAGAAATTCAGCTCACCACGAGCCATGTACTAATATATCAATTGCTATGATAGGAAGTCCTAGGAGCCAGATTTTATGAATTACCTCAATAGCTACAAAACAGGCCTGCACATGTTTGCCAGTTGGAATAGTTCCTTTCTACCAAGGAATCTTGAAACCAAGTTTCTAAGGCTTCCTAAGTTCTGAACATGTACCAGATGTTTCCATGAGATCCATGGGCAGGGAGCCTGATGCTACACTTCTCTTCACGGCCCCCCAACCGCCCCCCCCCGCCCCTGCCCCCCGTTCTCTAGCCTTCTCTGTTAACTACTAAAGTGAATCCACTTTTTTTTAAAGATTGTGGGCACAAATTGCTGCCACTGCCCGAAAACAGCCTGGAATTTCTAAGGGAAAGAAAGGGCCAACCTCATGCCGTGAATATCTGAGACCTCTTTGGAGGCCTTGGGGGCCGCTGCCCTCAGAGCCTTGGTGGGAGTGTGACACCCTGGAGGTACTGAGGACAGGTTGGCTGCAGGATGGAGTGAGGGACACCTTCCAGGGACGCTGTGAGGAGCCCCCGGGAGCGGTGAGGTGAGCAGTGCCCAGGAGAAAGGCCTGGGCCAAGCACAGGCAGAGGCAAGGAGCCCTGACCTGGCACTGGAGCAGGCCCGCCCAGCAGCACCCACCCCAGCCTCCAACCACGGACTTGGCCTTGGCCTGTGCCACCTGGCCCATCTTCCTTTCAGTGTTCATTAAATCCCCTCGTGCTGTTCCACCAGTGACGCAGATGGCAGCACCTGGCCCACTTCTCACGCCCAGGGAGCAGGAGGCGGCTGACCTCTAATAAAGCTTCTCTGCCTCGAAGCCCTGCCCGGGCCAAGACGATTGCTTTATGTTCTTTCTCTTCAGTCTATTTTGAAAGCCTTTTCTAGAAGGCACCTGTCAAGACACAGCCCTGAGGAGTGCTGAGAAAGAGAAAGGCAGCCCCTGGCATCCGGCAGCTGGCCTGGTCCTATCAGCTGTGCTCCTGGGAAACCTGAACATCAACGTCCAACAAGTCAGTGTGAAACCTGGGTGTTAAAGTCAAGGGTTTTTTCCTGGCACATCAGTCGGGTGGTTGGTGGTTACCCTGGTAGGTAGTGCTGGAGGGCGGTCCAGAGACAAAGAACCACCAATCACTCGACCGATGTACCGGGAAAAAACCCTTGACATTAATACCCACGTTGGAAGCACTGCACGAGGATCTGGTAAGACACTGAATTTTCACCAGCGGAGGACCTGGTCAGACATGACTTTCCAGGGAGATCACCT
>JAQZBX010045276.1:0-21082 GCA_029593785.1 Cabassous unicinctus
ATCAATCCAATGCCAATCTGATGATTAACTTAACCATTTAGGGTCTTTCTGAAATAGATGAAACACATTAAGAGTTGCACCTAAAAAACATATGGATTCTTCTACAATAGGGTTTGGCATACTGCAGCCCATTGGTCAAATCCAGCCTCCTACTTTTGTGAATAAAAACTTATCAGAACATGGTTAAGCCCTTTCACTTGTATCTCATCACTGGCTGCTTTTGCACTACAGCAGTAGAGTTTAGTTGTGATAGAGACCGTAAGGCCCAGAAAGCCAAAAATACCCTGGCTTTTCCCAGAAATGGTTTGCCACCCCCTGTTCTACACAATGGAAAAAAAGACATTTTTCATCAGTTCATTGGCAATCTATATTAGCAAAAGCTCAGATGTTGGAGATAAACAAACCTGAGTTTGAATCCTGACTTTCCTATTTACCTTCCAAAGTTTTTAACCTCTATAAAATTTGTTACTGCTCTGTCAAATGGGGGCAGTGATATATACACCTCATAAGGGTTTCTGCAAGAATTTTGTAGCATAAAACACTTAGCACAATGGTTAGTAAATAATAAGCTCTTCATAAATTTTTGCCTCATACACAAAGAACCAAACTGCAATTCCTTGCCTCAAAACTAGGGCTTAAAGATTAAGCAGATAGAACTGACATAGAATTGGGAACAGATAAGAATAGACCACGTGGTTCCAAGTCAGTCTGGACTTGGAGAAAGTAAAGCAAGGACAAACTCAGGAAACAACACAAGGAGCACAGCTTCCCACTGACCTTGGCTGTCAATTTGGCAGAATGTTGAAAACACTCGGTCTTTTTTCATGGACAGTTAAGTGCGTTGGATTCTAGTACTACCTATCTGGTGGAAGTTAGAGCACCACTGGAAAGAAAGATGTAGTACATAGGTGTCCTGATTTGAATCTGAAACCTGAGATGACAGATGCAACAGGCACATGTAGACACAGTTCTTCCAAGTTCATCTTGGGAAAAACTCAATCCCTGTCCAGTAGCCATGTGAAAGGAAACAATTTCAAGGTACAAAGTAATCTTGTAAACAGAAACTTTGAACAAAAGAGCTGCATAAATAATTGAACAGCTGCTGAAGCACGTTGGGCAGTCTTGGTAGTATTGATTTTTGGCTGTGAACAAGGCAAGACTGTGCAAGCTTATACTTTAGTCCCTTTTTCTCCTATCGGGTCCTATCAATATTCATAGCCCACTTACACGTTAGGAATGTAAAACGATACAGCCTTCATGTTGCTCATTTGGACCTTTGCTCTCTGTAGATAAGGTCTCTGACCCATCCTTTAATTATCAGCTTTGAATCTCTTAATGAGGAGTTATCCAAATAGTTCAGGACACTGAATTATTAATTGAATAACTCTGATTAATGATCAAGGAGTGGAAGCAAGCAAGTGAACTTTGGTCTTCTTCCAAATCTGAAATCCTACTCTCAGTAGTTCAGGTTTGGTGTCTGAACTTCCCTGCCCTCTTTTTGAATTTCAACATTGCCTTGTTACAAATATTAAGTTCAAGAGTCATTGTTTTCGAGACCATTCACAGATATCATGGAAAATAAAATCATGGCCTTGCTATTTTAGCAGTGCAATAACTGAAAAGAAAACATAAAAAATAATCCATAGGTTCTCTCTCACACAAATCAGTAGAGTGGGATGCTTAGGTCAGCTTAGTTATGTTGAAATCAAAAACAGGACAATACTTTGGAATATTTAAATATTTATGAGTGCTATATATCTGACAGGGAACGGAAACTGATTCTTATTGCCATAGTAAAGAACTGGAGTAAAACCACTAAGTATCAGCTTGAGATAAGGTTAGTGACAACTCCTGAAACTGTCAAAGTTAGAAAAATTGGTATTTGGTGCTGCCATATGTTATTTCAATAACTGTCTTTCTGATTCACTGCTAGAGCACAGGCAAAGAGATGAAAGATGCCGTGTCTGAAATTTCCAATGGGAAAAGGACTTTGGGAAATCAGTGCAGATGGCTCTGATTTGTCAGTGTGGGCATTTGGGTTGAGGTTAGAAAGAACAAAGTAGAAAGAGTTTGAGTTTGTTCTTTGGAGGGTTCTTATTTCACTTCCCATTAGACAAAAGCATAGTCTAGAAGACCTTCCCCATTTGTTACTCCATTTGTCTTCTTGTGGCTTAAAGAGAATTGTGTTGGTTTCTCCCTTCCCTCCTGACATTTCAAAGGTAAAAAGTGGGTAAGAAGTGGAGAGGGGACTGTTCAGGCTGCATGGGGCCTGGAAGGCAGATCTACCCAATAGGAAAATATTTATAAGAATGCATAGATTTGACTGTATGAAAAACAAAACCTTGCACATAGTAAAATCACAAAACTAAAGTTCAAACTCAGAATAATATTTATAGTCTATGTGGCAGACAAATTATTAATATTCATATATACAAAGCTTTTATGAATCGCTAAGCAAAAAATGAAAACCTCAATAGAAAAGCAAACAAAGGGTATGAATAGTTCACAAAATAAGAAATACAAAAAGCCCAGAGGTTTGCAGTTTTTGGGTAGTGAGATTCGTGTCAGTTTGTCCAATATGGAAGAGAAAGATAATATTTAATAAGAGCTATTACACTGTACATATTGTATGTCAAGAGCCTTAACAGTGTAATACCTCTTGACTCAAGATTTCTACTTGTAGGAATTTATCTTAAGGAATTAAGAGGTTAAGTAGCAGGAATAAGAGTGTGAACCATGGCATTGTTCATAAGATCAAATATTCAGAATCCTACATAATCATCAAAAGGTGACTGGGGGAAGATGGCAGAGTAGGAAGCTCCAAGAATTAGTCCCTCCACCAAAATAACTATTGAATCAGCAGGAATTAACTGAATCAACCATTTTCAAACTGCAGAGTCAAGGGGAACACTGTGCAGTATCTAAGGAGGAGTTGGAGGAACAGACTGGTAAATTGCTACAAAGACCACTGAGTGTGCCCTGGATGCAGAGGCTACCACCCTCCCTTCCCTTAGCCTCATGGTGGGCAGCAGTGGGGACTCACTCAGCTTGCGGGTGCCAGGTTGGGATAGAAAAGAACTAGCCCTCCAAACTCTAGGGATGTGTGGTTTGATCCTAGATCCCTACCTTTGATAAGTTACTTCAGATTGCTGGGGGCCCGTTATGAGGGTGGCCACTGTTCCAACCCCCCTGGGCAAAAGTGGCACAGGAATCTTAAAGACGGTAACCTTTCTCAAGTCTACAGAAAACGGTCAAAGCTCTGCATTAACTGGACAAGTGCTGAATTAAGAAAATGCAGCTTCAAGAGCTACAGAAAGAGCTCCTGGTGTCCCCGTGGGCCACTTCCTCCATAACACTGGGTGGAGCCAGCTTATACTTCCACTGTGGGTCCCTGGCCCTGTTCCAAGGGGAGCAGTGAAGCACCTTGTACACATTGGGGTTCCTGTATGTCAGTGTCAATCTATCAGGTGGAAGTCTGAGAGACTGAACCAGGGAAACCTGTCTTGGGCTTGCCCTCCCAGGCTTTGTCTTGAGAGCAGAGAAGCCCCTGGCAGACAATGGGGACAGTGTGAGAAACAATTAAGTTGAAACCACCTGGGCCAAAGGACTACCTGTATTAAGATACTTGAAAAGCATCTAGAAGGGAGAAGAATTCTGTTCCAAAGGGAATAGAGGGGACATTCACTCAAACTTCTGTGGACAGTAAACTAGAAATTCCTGGGGCACCTAGCAAGCATAGGCCCAGGAGAAGAATCATGTTCCCTGGCTGTGGTTCCACACAGGCTGGGATAAGATAGAGAGGACCCTGTACTTCCCATTGGACTCAGGCTGATCTACTTGATAGGAGGGCTAAGTGTTAAAGGAGACTGCAGAGCCAATTTGCAACGAGAGTGAAAGGTGCTTTTTGCCTTGGTTTGTTTTCATTAGCTCCTCACATTAAAGAAAAATTTCTGTTGTATCCTTAGCCCAGAGGCGAAATCTCAGAGTTCACACTTTGAAATATTAACATGTACAATGTGTAACAAAAGATTATAAGATAAACAATGAAGCAGGAAATGATGGGCCATCCGAAGAAACAAGATAAAAATCCAGACTCCATCAGTGAAGAGGACCAGACTTTGGACTTACCAGATAGATACTTTAAAATAATGATCCTCAATATACTCAAGGAGATAATGGAAAACACAGAGACAGAACTAAAGGGTATGAGGAAAATAATGAACAATATGGGAATTTGTCCAGAGAAATACTGGAGTTGAAGAACACAATAACTGAAATAACAAACTCCCTAGGTGGTTTCACCTGCAGTTTGGAGGTGGCAGAAGAAAGAATCAGTGAACTTGAAGATAAGACAGCTGAAATGATTCAGGCTGAGAAACAGAAAGATAAAAGAATAGAAAAGAATGGCTACTGCCTTTATATCAATAGTAAAAGTTCTTCCATTGCTAGAATAATAAGTCTATAATAGAATAAGAAGTCTACTTTAGTTCATTGTTAATTCCCCAATCTTGAGAATTTAGGGATGGTGCTGTCTACTCTGTTTCTAATTGAGAGGGGGCTTAGATCCCATGGGGCAGAAGGATGGAACTTGCTTGCAGTTGCAGACACTCTCTGTTCCTTGGGATGGGCTTTGTCCACTATCAGCTCCTTGTTAGTTGTCCTGGGTGAGTCCAATGAACTGGACAGTAGGTGTTGCAACTCTGTTGAGATTCAGGGGTCAACTGGCACATGAATGGACCAAAGATTTAAGTGTCTGGGACATATATTTAACAAGTATAATTGTCCTGCATGACATTGCAATGGCAGATACGGGCCTTTAAATATTTTGTTATAACGTACAAAATTGTGCAGGAAAGAATGTAAACTATAATTTAAACTATAGTCCTTGGTTAGTAGCAGTGTTTCAATATGTGTTCATCAATTGTAACAAATGTACCACACTAATGAAAGATGTTGTTAATGTGGGAAAGTGTGGGAGGGGGACAGGATGGGGCCATGGGAATCTCCTATATTTTTTATGTAACATTTATATAATCTAATTCTTCTTTAAAATTAAAATTAAAATTAAAATAAAAAAAAGAATGAACAGAGTCTGAGAGACCTAGGGACACCATCAAGATACCATTATATGCATTATGGGAATCCCAGAAAGAGAAGAGAGAGAGAACGGTGCAGAAGGAATATTCAAAAAAATAATGGTAGAAAACTCACCAAATTTAACAAAAGACATGAATATACCCATTCAAGAGGCCCAACAAACCCTAAAGAGGATAAATTCAAAGAGAACCCTTCCAAGATACATAGTAATCAAATTTTCCAATGTCAAGGACAAGGAGAGAGTTCCAAAAGCTGCAAGAGAAAAGCAACAGATTATGTACAAGGGAGTCTCAATAAGATTAAGTGTTGATTTATCATCAGAAACCATTGAGGCAAGAAGGCAGTGACACAAAATATTTAAAGTGCTGAAAGAAAACAATTACCAACCAACAATTTTATATCTGGTAAGATGTTCTTTCAAAAAATGAGAGAGAGCTTAAAACACTCGCAGATAAACAATAACGGAGGGAATTTGTCACTATGAGACCTGCCTTACAAGGAATGCTAAAGGAAGTTCTTCAAACTGAATGAAAAGGACACTAGAAAGTGGATTGAAGCACCATAAAGAAATAAAGACCTGCAGTGAAAGTAATCATATGGATAATTAAAAATGTCAGTACTATTGTACTGCATTGTTTGCTATGTAACTTCACTTCTTGCTTCCTACAGGTGCTAAAATGCAAAAAAATATGATAAATTGAGTTTTTTGGATGTACAATGCATAAAAATATAATTTGTAACAAGTACAAAAAAGGTGGAAGACAGAAGGATGTAAGAACAGTGTATGTGTACAATATTGAATATAAGTTGGTATCAAAGTAAATATGATTGTTATACATTAAGGATATTAAATTTTAACTCCATGGTAAACACAAATAAAATACATTCGGAAAAAAATGAGAAGGGTCTCAATATGGTACAGTACAAAAAGCCAAATAAATATGGACATGGGCATTAATGGAAGAAATGAAGGTAAAAAAAAAAAAAGTATGATTTATAAACACAAAATAGCAAAATGGCAAAAGAAAGTACTGTGTTATCAGTAGATAGTTTAAATGTAAATAGATTAAACTCCCCAGTCAAAAGGCAGAGATTGGCAGAATGGATAAAAAAGTATGACCCACTATATGCTGTTTACAAGACACTCCTCTTAAATTCAAAGACATAAATAGGTTGTAAGAAAAAGGATGGGAAAAATATACTTTGCAAATAGTAATCAAAAGAGTGAGGTAGCTATGCTAATATCAGATAAAATGGACTTTAAGTTAAAAACTTTTAGAAGAGCCAAAGAGGGTCACTATATACTGAGTGATAAAGGGGTCAAGTCAACAAAAAGACATAAAAATTATAAATATATATGCATCTAACAGCAGAGACCCAAAATATATGAAGCAAATACTGAAAGATGTGAAGGGAGGAGTAGGTGTTTCTACATTAATAGTAGATTTCAATATACTACTTTAAATCATGGATAGAGCATCTAGACAGAAGATCAATAAGGAAATAGAAGACTTGAATAACTCCAAAACAGCTCAAACTAACAGACATATCTAGAACACTTCACCCAACAGCAGCAAAATATACATTCTTCTTTAGTGCACATGGATCATTCTACAGGATATACCATATGGTAGATCACAAAATAAGTCTCAATAAATCCAAAAATATCAAAACTTTACTTTGTATCTTCTCTGACCACAATGGAATGAAGCTAGAAATCAATAACAGAGGGATAAATTGAAAATTCACAAATATGTGGAAATTAAACAATGTACTCTTAAACAACCTATGGATCAAAGAAGAAATCACAAAAGAAAATAGGAAATATCTTGAGGTGAATGAAAATGAAACACAATATACCAAAACTTATGGGTTGCAGCAAAGGCAATGCTCAGAGGGAAATTTATAGCTCTAAATGCTTACATTTAAAAAAGATCTCAAATCAGAGACTTTACCTCAAAACTAGAGAATCTAGGAAAATTAAACAAATTAAACTCAAAGTGAGCAAAAGGAAGGAAATAAAGAGTAGAGATAGTGAGACAGAGAATAAAACAATGTAGAGAATCAAGAAAACCAAAAGTTGGTTCTTTGAAAAGACCAAAAAAATTGACAAACCTTTAGCTAAACTGAAAAAAAGATAGAGGACACAAATAACTAAATTCAGAAATGAAAAGGGGATATTGTTACTGACCCCACAGAAACAACCAAAAAGCACTATAGGAGCATACTATGAAGAACTGTACACCAACAAATTGGATAACCTAGATGAAATGGACAATTTCCTAGAAACATATTGACCCTGAATCAAGAAGAAATAGAAACTCTCAACAAACAAAAAACTAGTAAAGAGGTTGAATCAATAATGAAAAACCTCCCAACAAAGAAAAGCCCAAGATAAGATGGTTTCACAAGTGAATTTTACCAAACATTCCACGAAGAATTAACACCTATTCTGCTGAAAATTTTCAAAAAAAATTGAAGAGGAAGGAACATTCCTAACTCATTCTGTGAAGCCAACATAACTCTCATATCAAAACTAGCTGGGGCAGGGGAGGATCATTGGTGTGGGGTGTCAGTGATGGGGGATACATGGGAAGAAGTTCACCTGGACATACACGTAAGATATATAAATGTATTCAAATGTTCACGGGGTATTGCCACAGTGGGTGGAGAGTCACACAATAACCTAGAGAATATTGAATTTCCATCCTAGAGAGCTCTGCCACATTCTCTAATGGAGCAGCAACAGTCCACCAAGTGCAGGAGCAATGACTGGTAAAGAAAGATGGTCCATTGATATTGACGACAATGTTTGTGAACCTTTGCTCTTGAAATTGAAACTTAGCCTAATGTTGTGGGGTGCCCAAGAGTTGCTTCCTCAGAGCCTCCTTGTTGCTCAAATGTGGCCTCTCTCTAAGCCAAAGTCAGCATATAAATGCATTACCTTCCCCCCAGCATGGGACATGACTCCTGGGGATAAGCCTCCTTGGCACTGAAGGATTACTACCAAGCACGAATTAGCAATGCAACTGGAAAAAGACCTCGAATAAAAGGGGGGAAAGGTAAAGACAAATGAGTTTATATGGCTAAGAGATTTCAAAGTGAGTCGGGAGGTCATCCCAGAGGTAATGCTTATGCACATCTCAGCAGGATCTCAAAGACTGCCAAAGTGGATACTATCCCCAAATAGTGGGGCTCCTGAGGGCTCTGGAGACACCCAGGTCCTATAGTCAGGGCAGATAGCTCTGGAGTCTGGTACCTTGCCAGTGGTCCCTCCTTTGGAGTTTGTGCTCCTGAGAGTGACAGAATTGGACTCAGTTATGTCTTCTCTATACATGGCTCATCTGTCCCTTCTATTTGAACCTATACTTGATGCTGGAGTTGGTAGGTATACGTCCAAGAGACTTGAATCTTTGGGCTGTCCACATGCCAGCTGGGCCCTGAGCCTCAGCGGACTTGCAACACTTACTCTCCAGTTTATTGGACTCACCCAGGACAACCACCATATCAAGGAATTGTGAGAGCCTACAACTGCAAGAGAGTCCCATCCATTGCCTGTATGGGATCGAAGCCCCCTTTCAATCAGAGGTGGGGTGGACATCACCATCCCAGAATCCTCAGGACTGGGAAATGAACTATGGACTAGAATGGACTTACTGGTGTTCTACTATAGACTATTGTGATTCTAGCAATGGAAGAAATTACGACATTGATGTGGAGGCAGTGGCCACTGGAGGCTCTGGGGGCAGGGAGAGGGAAAGACAGGTGTAATACGGGGCTCTTTTGGGACTTGGGAATCATCCTGAATGACATTGCAACAACAGATATAGGCCATTATATATCTTCCCATAGCCTGCAAAATTGTGTGGGAGAGAGTGTAAAGTACAATGTGAACTATGGTCCATGCTCAGCGACAATTCCCCAGGATGCGTTTATCAGTTGCAATTAATGTGCCACACTAATGAAGGATGTTGTTTATGTGGGAGGGTGTGGAAGGTTTGGGGAGCAGGGCATATGGAATCCCTATTTTTTTGTGTAACATTTATGTAATCAAAGTATCTTTAAAAAAATAAAAAAATAAATTTAAATAAGAAAAAACAAAAAAACTAGATGAGATACCACGAGAAAAGAAAACTACAAACCAAGATCCCTTATGATTAGAGATGCAAAAATCCTAAACAAAAAAACTAGCAAGCTGAATTCAAGAACACATCAAGAGAATTATACAACATGATCGAGTGGAATTCATCCCAGCCATGCACGGGTGGTACAACATAAGGAAATCAATCAGTGTAATACATCACATTAACAGAACAAAGGTACGAAAACACATGATCATCTCAATTGATGCAGAAGAGGCATCTGAGAATATCAAGCTCCCCATCAAGATAAAAACACATAGAAAACTAGGAATAGAAAGAAACTTCAACATAATAAGGGAATCTATGAAAAATGCACAGCTAACATCCACTCAGTGCACTGGAAGTTCTAGCTAGAACAATTAGGCAAGAGAAAGAAAGAAAAGGCATCCAAATTGGAAAGGAAGAAGTAAAACTCTTCCTGTTTGCAGATGACATGTTCCTATATACAGAAAATCCTGAAAAATCCACAAGAAAGCTACTGGAACTAATAAATGAAGTAAGGAAAATGGTAGGGTAGAAGATCAACATACAAAAATTAGTAGTGTTTCTGTATACTAATAATGAACAACCCGAAGAAAACATAAAGAAAACAATTCCCTTTAAAAGAATCAAATATCTAGGGATAAACCTAACCATGAATCAGGTCAGCAAGAGTCTCATTAAATTAGATCAAGGATGAGGAGATATCAAAAGGTCCTTTCTTGAGAACAAGATGGCATCAGAGTGGCTCAGGTGGGCACAGCACTCTTGCAAGATAGGGGAGAAGGCAAAGAGGTTGTCTGGGGGTGCATTTTGAGGAACTGCAGATCAGGAGAGTGCTGCACATACTGTCCAGGAGGGACTGGGGATGGAGAGACAAAGAGGCCAAAGAGAGAACCATAAGTTGATGCCCCCATGACTGGAAATGCTGCCCATCCCCCCGCCCCTGAGATGAAAAGCCTTGGTAAAACCTGCAGCTGAGTGGCCAATGGAGAGGGGAAAGGACATATTCCTCCTTGGGAAGAGGGTGGGTACAGCTGAGGGCCGAGAGTGGTTTCTCTTTAGCAAATGTAATCATCATAATTCACTGGTTCAGAAGAGCTAATTATTGGAAGTTGAAATATTCATCTCCACAGAAGGGTTTGCTGAGGAGTACTACCTGCTGGCCAGTCAGGAAAGTGAAGGAAGAGAGGCTTGTCTCTCCTGTTTCCCAGGCATTTTAGATCTGGTCTATGTCCCATTAGTGGCTCCCTGCCCCCATTTTGATTACTTAAATAGGGCAATCTTAAGGTTTTAGAAAAAATTAAATTAAAAATCAAAGAAGGGCTGTGAAATAAAACCATAGGCAAGAAAGAGAAATTGACTATTAAAACAAAACCACTAACTTAATCAGATGCCTAGATATCAACAAAAAATAACAAGCCATACTAAGAAACAGGAAGATATGGTCCAGCCAAAGGAACAAACCAAGAATCCAGATGAGACACAGGATTTAAGACAACTAATCAGTGATGTTCACACAAACCTCCTTAATCAATTTAAGGAGATGAAGGAAAATATGATTAAAGAGATTAAATATATTAAGATGAAACTGTGTGAGCATAAATAACAATTTGAAAGCCTGCAAAAAAGTAATAGAGTTTATGGGAATGAAAGCACAATGGATAGATTAAGAATACCTTAGAGGCATATAACAGCAGATTTGAATTTCTAGAAGAATGAATAAATGAAATCAAAGACAGAACATTTGAACTTGAAAAGATAGGAGAACAGACAGAAAAAAGAATGGGAACAACCATGCAAACATATGCGTTATAGGTGTGCCAGAAGGAGAAGAGAATGGAAAGAGAGTAGAAAGAATATTTGAGGAAATACTGACTGAAAATTTTCCAACCCTTATAAAAGACAGAGTATCAATATTCAAGGACAGTGTTCAAGAAGGTCAATCTGAATAGACATACTCCAAGACATATATTATTCAGAATGTCAAAGACCAGAGATAAAGAGATGATTCTGAGAACCATAAGAGAAAAGCAGTGAATTACTTACAAGGGAGCCTCAATTAGGCTAAGTGCTGATCTCTCATCAGAAACCATGGAGGCAAGAAGGCAGTGGTACAGTATATTTAAGATTCTGGAAGAGAAAAATTGCCAACCATGAATTCATTTTCTGGCAAAGCTATCCTTCAGAAATGAAAGCAAGATGGACCCAAAAAGGCAGAGTAGGGAATGGCAGGTTGCACACCTCCAGAAACTGTGGGAAGGTTGGCAGGCTTGCCTGGCATAAGAGAAGCCACAGGACCATGGAGGCAATTGGAGGGAGTGCCTGGAGAGGGGTGCCCTCTGGAGGAGAGGAAAGCTATGGGTGATAGGGCAGGCAAACTGGCATCCAACTGGCTTTGAGGGGGGAGGCAACCTGGGAGGTAATCTGACTGGCAGATCAGCACCCAGCTGGCTCTGCGAGTGAGGAGAGCCAGTGGGCAACCAGGTGTGCATAATAGTGCCCAGAAGGCTCTTGAGGGGAGGGCAGCAATGGGGCAATCAGGAGTGGGGGCTGACACCCAACCAGCTCAGAGGGAGAGGGGAGCAGGGGAAGGAGGTGATCAGGCAGATGGACTGGCACCTAGCCAGTCTGGAGGAGAGGAGAGCCATCAGGCAGTAGGGTGTGTTGCTGTCACCTAGCCAGCTCTGGAGGGGAGGGGAAATGTGAGCTAACCAGGAGTGCTGGCTGGCACCTGGCTGGCTCAGGGGGAGATCGGGCAGGTGGACTGGCCCTCAGCTGGCTCCAAGGAAGATGAGAGCTGCAGGTCAGTGCCTAACTGGCTCCAGGGAGTAGAGAGGGATAGATGATCACGGGGGCTGACACATGCCCAGCCAGCTCTGGGGGAGAGAGAAATTGGGGGAATGATTTGGTTGGCTGATAGGTGCCCAGCTGCCCTGGTGGGTGGGTGGGGGGGAAAGCTGGGGAAGTGAGACAGCAGGATGACTGGTGCCCAACCAGTCTTGGAGAGAGGGAAGCTGGGGGAGTGATTGGCCAGGCTGATAGACACCCAGCTGGCTCCTAGGAGCAGGGGGAGGGGAGCTGCCAGGCAAGCAGCCTCACAATGAGGAACCTAGATAGAGGGCTTTTTCCCCCACTCTCTCAATCCAGGTACCTATGGAGAGGTGGGCCTGGGGGTGATTGGTGGGCTCAGAGAGCTTGAGACCATTGTTGGTGGCCTGAGAGGGAGGCCTGTTTCTTTGTTTGTTTTTCCTTCCTTTTATTTTCCCCTTTCTTTCATTTTTTCCCCTTTTCCTTCTTTTTTTCTTTCTTTCTTTCTTCTCCTGTTTTGTCTTCATTTCTTTCTCTCTTCTCATTTTTCTGGTGTTTTATTTTTTCCTGTTTCTTTTTTCTCACCTTTTAAATTTTTATTCCTTTTTATTTTTTTATTAATTTTCCTCTCCTTATTTTTTCTGTCTCTTTATTGTACCTTTTCCTTTCTTTTTTTCTTCTTTCTTTTTTCTCTTCTTTCCTTTTTTGTGGACCTATTATATCTTCAGTTGAACAAGGGCAACTACAAAGATGTAGAGTAAGTGGAACTGATCTCAAAGAGGACCCTTAACACAAAACCAAACAAAAAGAAAACCATGGATTAGGAAGAGAAACTAACCAACTGAATAAGCCCATTGAGATAAACAGATGTCTAGACATCAGCAAAAAATTAGCCATACTAAGAAACAAGTGGACATGGCCCAGTCTAATGAACAAACTAAAAAGCAGGAGGAGTTGCAGAACATAGAACAATTAACCAAGGATGTCCAAACACATATCCTTAATCAACTCAATGAAATGAAGGAAGAGATAAAGGATATTAATAAGACACTGGGGGGAAATACAGAAGAAACTGTAAATGTACATAAAAAGATAACAGATCTTGTGGTGATGAAAGGCACAATGCAAGAAACTAAAAATACACTAGAAGCACATAACAGCAGATTTGAATAGGCAGAGGAAAGAATTAATGATGTCTAAGATAGGATATCTGAAATGGCACAGATAAAACAGATAGACAAAAAAAGGGAAAAATTCACAAGGGGATCAGGGAATTGACAACATGAAATGCACAAACATATGCTTTATGGGAATCCAGATGGAGAAGAGAAGGGAAAAGGTGCAGAAGGAGTGTTTGAGGAAATAACGGCCGAAAATCTCCCAACTCTTATGAGGGATATTGATATACATGTCCAGGAAACGCAATGCACCCCAAACAGAATAAATCCTACCAGACATACCCTGAGACAAATACTTATCAGATTGTCACACTCTCAAGACAAAGAGAGAATCCTGAAAGCAACAAGAGAAGAGACCCATCACATATAAGTGAAGCTCAATAAGACTAAGTGCTGATTTCTCATCTGAAACCATGGACATGAGAAGGCAGTGGTATGACATAGTTAAGGTGCTAAAAGAAAAAAATCCCTGCCAGCCAAGAATTCTGTATCCAGCCAAACTGGCATTCAAAAATGAGGGAGAGTTCAAAATATTCACAGATAAACAGAAATTGAGAGAATTTATCAACAGGAGTCCTGACCTTCAAGAAATACTAAAGGGAGTTCTGCAGGTTGAAAGGAAAAAACAGGAGAGAGAAAGAGAGTTGGAGGGGAGTGTAGAAAGGAAGATTATTAGTAAGAGTAACTAAAAGAATAAAAAGAGAAATAAAAATAAAATGAATATAAGCCTAAAGAAAAAAATGGCTAAAGTAATTACTACCTTTACAGTAATAACATTGAATGTTAATGGATTAAACTCTCCAATCAAAAGACACAGGTTGGCAGAATGAGCAAGGAAATATAACCCATCTATATGCTGTCTATAAGAAACTCACCTTATGCCCAGGGTCACAAATAGATTGCAAGTGAAAGGATGGAAAATGATTTTACACACAAACAGTAACCAAAAAAGGCAGGGGAAGCTATACTAATATTAGACAAAATAGACTTTAAATGCAAAACTTTTGTAAGAGACAAAGAAGGATACAATATATTAATAAAAGAGGTAATCTACCAAGAAGAAAGATCATATATATTTATACACCTAACCAGTGTGCCCCCAAATACATGAAGCAAATACTGGCAAAACTAAGGGGAGAAATAGATGCCTCTACAATCATAGTGGGAGACTTCAATACACCATTATCACCATTAGAACATCTCAAGAGCAGGTCAATAAAGAAACATGGACCTTGAATAATACATTAAAGGAACTAGACCTAATGTACAGATATGGAACATTACACCCCAAAACAGCAGGATATACACTCTTCTTGAGTGCTCATGGACATTTCCTAGGATAGAATGCATCCTAGGTTATAGAACAAGTCTCAACAAATTTAGAAAGGCTGAAATTTTACAAAGCAACTTCTTTGACCTCAATGGAATGAAGCTGGAAATTAATAAGGGGTGGAGAACCAGAATAGGCACAAATATATGGAAGTTAAACAGCACACTCTTTTAAAATCTGTGGGTCAAGGAGGAAATTGCAAGAGAAATTAGTAACTACCTCAAAGCAAATGAAAATGAGAACACAACATATAAAGTCTTATGGGATGCAGCTAAAGCAGTGCTAAGAGGGATATTTATAGCCCTAAATGCCTAGAAGGAGAAAGAGCTAAAATCAATGACCTAACTGCACACCTGGAGGAACTAGAAAAAGAACAATGAACTAATCCCAAAGCAAGCAGAAGGAAGGAAATAAAGATTAGAGCAGATTTAAAGGAAATTGAGAATTTAAAAACACTAGAAAGAATTAACAAAACCAAAAGCTGGTTCTTTGAGAAGATTAATAAAATTGACAAACCCTTAACTAGACTAACAAAGAACAAAAGAGAGAAGATGCAAACAAAATCAGAAGAGAGAGAGGGGATAGCACCGCTGATTCCACAAAAATAAAGTATCATAAGAGGATACTTTGAAAAATTGTATGCCAGAAGATGGAAAATTTAGAGAAAATGGACAAATTTCTAGAAACACATGTGCAACCTTCATTGATGGAAGATTAATTAGAAGAACTGAACAGAACAATCATTATTAGCAAAATTGAAATAGTCATTAAAAACCTCCCAGCCGGGGACTGATGTGACTCGGGTGGTTGGGCATCTGTCTTTTATTTGGAGGGACCTGGGTTCAATTCCCAGGACCTCCCGGTAAAAATAAAAAAAAATAAAAATACAGAAGGTGCGTGGGCCACCAGGCCCCATGTGCGGGTGCGCCCTCCGGCCCCCAATTTAAAACAAACAAACAAACAAACACACACACACCTCCCAGCCAATAAAAGCCAGGACCAGATGCCTTCAAAGGTGAATTCTACCAATCATTCTGGAAAGAATTAATACAAATCCTGATGAAACTCTTCCAAAAAATAAAGAGGAGGGAACATTACCTAGCTCATTCTATGATGCCAACATCACCCTAATACCAAAGCCACATAAAGATGCCACAAGAAAAGAAAACTGTAGACCAATCTCTCTAATGAGCTTAGATGCCAAAATTCTCAACAAAACCACAACACATCAAATGAATTATACATCATGATCAAGTGAATTTTATCCCAGGTATGCAAGGATGGTTTACCATAAGAAAATCAATCAAGGTAATACACCACATTAGCAGAACAAAAGAAAAAAAACCACAGATCATCTCAGTGCAGAAAAGGAATTCGACAAATTACAGCATCATTTCTTGATAACAACACATCAAAAGGTAGGAATAGAAGGAAACTTCCTCAACATGATAAAGGGCATATATGAAAAACCCACAGCTAACATCATACTCAATGGTGAAATGCTAAAGGCTTTCTTTCCCTCTGAGATCTGGAAGACAAGGATGCCCACTGTCACCATTCTTATTTAACACTGTATTAGTAGTACTTGCTTGACCACTTACGCAAGAACAAGAAATGAAAGGGCATCCAGATTGGAAATGAAGAAGTAAAACTTCCCTATTTGCAGATGACATGATCCTATACATAGAAAATCTACAACAAATTTTCTAGGGCTGAACAATGAGTTCACTAAAGTGGCAAGATATAAGATTAACATGCAAAAATCATTAGTGTTTCTGTAGACTAATAATGAGCAACCTGAAGAGGAAATCAAGAAAAACATTCCATTTACATTAGCAATTAAAAGAATCAAATATCTAGGAATAAAAATAACTAAGGATGTAAGGGACTTGTACACAGAAAACTACACAAGAATTGGAAGATTGAGGTCTATCCTACCCAAATTGATTTACAGATTCAATGCAATCCCAATAAATGTTCCAACAGCATTTTCTTTCTTACAGAATTGGAAAAGCCAATTATCAAGCATATTTGGAAGGGTAGGGGGCCTCAAATAGCCAAAAACATCCTGAAAAGAAAACTGAAATTGGAGGAATCATGCTACCTGACTTTAAAGAATCCTACAAAGCTACAGTTGTCAAAATTGCATGCTATTAGCACAAGGATAGACATACTGACCAATGGAATTGAATTGAGAGTTCAGGTATAGACTCACACATGTACGGCCAACTGATATTCAACAAGGCCATCAAGCCCACTCAACTTGGACAGAATAGTCTCTTCAACAAGAGGTGCTGGGAGAACTGGATATTCATATCCAAAAGAATGAAAGAGGATCACCAGCTCATGCCCTATATAAGAATTAACTTAAGATGGATCAAAGACCTAAATATAAGAGTCAAGACCATAAATCTCCTAGAAGATAACATAGGGAAACATCTACGAGATCTTGTAGTAGGAATTGGTTTCATAAACTTTATACCCAAAGCACAAGCAACAAAAGAAAAAATACATAAATGGGACCTCTTCAAAATTAAAAAATTTGTGCTTCAAAGGAGTTTGTCAGGAAAGTGAAAAGGCAGTCTACTCAAAGGGAAAAATATTTGGGAACCACTTATTTGACAAGGGCCTAATATCTAGCATGTGTAAAGGAATCTTACATCTCAATAATAAAAAACAAAAAAACCCATTTAAAAAATGGGCCAGAAAATTGAATAGACACTTTTCCAAAGAAGAAATACAAATGGCTAAAAAGCACATGAAACGATGTTCAACATCATTAGCTATTAGGCAATGCAAATCAAAACCACAATGAAATATCATTTCGCACCTACTAGACTGGCTGCTACTAAAAAAACATAAAACTACAAATGTTGGAGAGGGTGTAGAGGAATAGGAGCACTCATTCACTGCTGGTGGGAATGTAGAATGGTGCAGCCACTATAGAAGACGGTGGTTTCTCAGGAGGATAAGTATAGAATTGCCATATGATTTAATAATTCCACTACTAGGAAATGTACCAGAAGAATTGAAAGCCAGGACGTGAACAGATTTATGCACACCAATGTTCACTGCAGCATTATTCTGAATTGCCAAACATTGGAAGCAACCCAAATTTTCATCATAGGATGAATGGATAAACAAAATGTAGTAAATACATACGACGGAATGTTATGCATCTGTAAGAAAGAGCGAAGTATTGACACATGTGACAAGGATGAACCTTGAAGACCTTATGGTGAGTGAAGTCAGTCAGTCACTAAAGGACAAATATTGCATGATCTCACTGATATGAACTAAGGATGTTGAACAGACTCACAGAGATAGAGTCTGGAAGATAGGTTACCAGAGATAGAAAGGGAGTAGAGAGTAGTGAGCTGATGCTCAGTCTGGGCAGAATCTATGATAAGGTGGATGGTGGTAGTTTGGGAGTGGACAGGGTAAGGGTTGGGTAGCAATGTGAGGGAGTTCGATGGTGCTGGAATGTGAGTGTGAGTGGGATTGAGGGGGTAGCTTGGGTAATCCATGGAGCTGGGGGGAGGGCTGGATGAAAGCAGAGGTGAATGTGTGACTTTGTGAAACTCTGAGGTGGCCAAGGATTGTGGTTGAGAATACAATTGTAGGAGTATTCTCTCAGGATCTATGACAGGGGAGGGTCATGGGAGCAGGGTGTCATTGGTGGGGGGATGGGTGGAGAGGGGTGCACATATGCACCCCTCTATGGAAAATGAATGTGTTCATGTTGTCATGGGGTGTTATCTCAGTGGGTGGAGACCCACGCAATAACCAACAGAATATTAAACTCCTATCCTGGGGAGTCCTGCTACTTTTTCAAATAGAGTGGCAAAACTCTCTGGAGTATATAGGCAGTGCCTAATAAGAGAAAACAGACCAATATGCAAAGACTTTGATATTAATGCTTGTACTTATGAACCTTATTCTTGTAAAATTGAATCTTAGCCTAACAACAAAAAATGCCTCCTTGAATAACCTCCTTGTTACTCAAATGTGGCCTCTATCTAAGCCAAACTCAGCAAATAAACTCACTACATTCCCCCTGACATGAGACATGACTCCCATAGATGAACCTTTCTGGTAATGTGGGATTACTACCAAGTGCTAACCAGTGACGCATTTGGGAAAAAACCTTGACCAAAAGAGGGAACATTAAACACAGAATAGATTTTTAAAGAAGATTATTTCCTCCCCCTCCTTTGTTGTTTGTGCTCTCTGTCTGCTCTGTGTCTGCTTGTCTTCTCTTTAGGAGGCACTGGGAACTGAACGCAGGACCTCCCGTGTGGGAGAGAGGCACTCAATAGCTTGAGCCACCTCCACTCCTTGACTTGTTGTGTCTCTCACTGTGTTTCCTCTTTGTGTCTCCTTGTTGCATCAGCTCACTGCGCCAGCCTGTCGGGTCAGCTTGCTGTCTTGCTCGTCTTCTCTAGGAGGCACCAGGAGCTGAACCCAGGACCTCCCATGTGATAGGCGGGTGTCCAAATGCTTGAGCCACATCCACTTCCCCAGAATAGATTTTTTTTAAAAGATTTATTTATTTATTTATCCTCCCCTTGCTGCTTGTGTTTGCTGTGTCCATTTGCTGCGTTTTTTCTGTGTCTGCTTATCTCCCCCTTGCTGTGAGGTCTTGCTGCATCAGCCCACCGTGCCACGCGGGCCGGCCTGCCCTCACAAGGAGGCGCTGGGAAGCGAACCCGGGGCCTCCCATATGGTAAACAGGAGCTCTATCGACTGAGCCACACCCGCTTCCCCCAGAATAGATTTTATGGCAAAAAGATTTCAAAGTAAATTGGAAGGTGATTTCAGAGGTTATGCTTATGCATGTCTCAGACAGATCTCACTAACTGCCACAGTAAACAAAGCCTCAAAGAGGGGTGCTCCTGAGGGCTCTAGAAACATCCGGACACTATAGCCAAGGCACATAGCCTCTTGAAATCAGCATCACATCAGTGGGTCTTACCTTAGAATATATTCATATGTTTCCCCAATATAACAGAGTTAGACTCATTTATAATTTCCCTACTCATGATTCTTCTACCCCTTTTATTTGAACCTATAATTAGCATTACACCCATTAAATATATATCCCAGAGACTTAAAGCTTCAGTCTGTCCATATGCCGTCATTGGCTGCAGAGATATGGCCAATACCTATTCTCTAGTTCATCGGACTCACCCAAGACAACAAAATGATGATGATAGCCAATTCCCTTCCCCCAAAGCAAAGACTATCTACAAATGTAAGCAAAAAGTTCCTTCCATCTGACCCATAAGATCTAAGCCCTCTCTCTGTCTGAATCAGTGTGGACATTACCCTCCCCAAAGCCTCAAGATTGAGGAAGGAAAAAACATAAGCAGGCGGAGGGGGGGGATGCAACATGGACCAGAGTAGACTTAATATTATTGTAGAATGGAAGAACTTCTAACATTGATATAAAGATAGTGGTTACCAGAGGTTCTGAGGGGAGGGGAAGGGAAGAATAGATTGAACATATAGGGCAGTTTTAGGGCATTGCAATTGCTCTACATGATATTGCAATGGTGGATAAAGGCCATTACATTTTGTCAAAATATATAAAACTGCATGATGCAGAGAGTAAACTATAATGCAAACAATAGACCTTGGCTAGTAGCAATGCTTCAATATTGGTTTGTCAATTGTAACAAATGTACCACACAAATGTAAGTTAATAGGGGAAAATGTGGGAGGAGGAGAGTTATATAGGAATCCTGTATACTTTTTTTTTTTAAAGCAATTTTTTGAAGTATATCATTCATACATGAACATACATAAACTATAAGTGTTCAGTAAACATTGTGAACTTACAAAACAAACATGCATAACATCATACAGGGCTCCCACACATCACCGCCCCCCCCAAACACCCTGCATTGTTGTGAAACATTTGTTAACAAATCATGAAAGACCATCGTCAAAGTATTACTACTAACTATAGTTCGTATCTTCCTCCCCTATACATTTTTTTAAAAGATTTATTTTTATCCTTTTTTTAAAATTAATTCTTTATTTTTAAAGTAGCTTTAACTTACATAAATGTTACTTAAAAAATACTTTTGATGTAACATTTCAGTAATCTAAATTTTAGATAACATTCAGTAATCTAATTTTATATTCTCTAAATATAAAATTTATTATATAAGAAAAAAGGATGTTCTATCAATAGAGTCATATAGTATGAAACCTTTTGAGATTGGCTTTTGGCTTTTCACTCAGCACAATTCCTGTGAGATCTATTCAAGTTGGCCATGTATCAATGGTCCCTTTTTCTTTTTTTTTCCCCTTCAAAAAGTTTTATTTAGCTCTTAAATTTGGGTTTATGATTCATTTTAAATGTATTTTTTATTTTTAAACAATTTATTGAAGTATATCATTCATACATGAACATACATAAACTATAACTGTTCCGTAAACATTGTAAACTTACAAAACAAACATGCATAACATCATACAGAGCTCCCACACATCACCCCCCCCCCAAACATCCTGCATTGTTGTGAAATATTTGCCAA
>JAQZBX010045277.1:0-21099 GCA_029593785.1 Cabassous unicinctus
CAAGGACACTCCTTTGCATTTGCTGATCCCTTTGCCTGGAACTCTGTTCCTGCAGATATCCACACGGCTTACTCCCTGTTCTCCTTCCTGCAGGTCTCTGCTCACATGTCCCCTTATCTGAGAGGTCTTGACCATAGTGTGTAAATCAGTAACCCCCACCCCATACACATTTGGCACCACTGCTTTCCTTCCCCTACTTCATAGTGCTTTAATTTTCTATCTCCCATCACTAGAATATGGGCATGATTTTGTCCCTGTCTTCTTCACTGCTATGATTCTTTCACCCTTCCCTGTCTCCAAGCCTTTTGCAATGTGACTAAGAGCTCCTTCCATCAAGCAATGGATTCTCTTTCCTTATCCCTTGAGTCTGGTTAGCCTTGTGACTTGCTTTGATCAATAGAATGTGACCTGAGTTAGTCAATAAAGGCCACTTATGCATCTAGGCCTCAGGAGGCTTGCAGCTTCTGCTCCCTCCTTTGGGTCCTGACACTGCCATGTGAACAAACCCAGGCTAGACTACTGGCTGATGAGTGACCAGCAGTCTACTTGCCTGTATTGCCCTAGCCACCAACCAGCTAACCACCAGACGGGTGTGTAAGGCCATCTTCACATGAGTGAGACCCACCAAGGTCAGCTGAGCCTCACCCAAAGAAGCAAACCACTCAGTTGATCTATAGACTCATTATTTTAAACTGTTGAGTTTTGGGGTGTTTTGTTATGCAGCATTGCTTGTGGTAATAACTGATACAAGCACTTAGCCCAGTGCCTTGCATGGAATATGTGCTCAATAAATATTTTCAGGACAAAGGAATCGATGAATGAGGAAAAGGAAAATGTTTGTCTTGTTGGTCTTTTGTTACTCCTGCACCTATTACAGTGCTTGACACATACACTGAATGAATGAGTGGAGGGTAACAGGTCTTATTATTAAGCATAAGCAACAAAATAAAAGACCTTTTGTCTTTCAAAGACATGGGGTGGGGGGGTTAGGAAAGAGTAGGAGTGGTAGTTAGTCTATCAGGGAGCTAATGTTAGAGCCTGTCTTGAGCAGGAGCTTTGGGCTGGCTATGGCCTGGGTGGTGCCACTGTGTGACAATAGCAAGAAAGGTGACCCAGGTCAGCTATTAGGCAGCTGCCAGTGCCCTCCACCACCACCGCTACCACCCCACCTCCCCCAGACATCTGTAAGCCCCAGGGCTGTGTTTTTCAAACTCTGCTTGCCATTTGCAGTCTGAATTGTCTGAAAAGCTAGTGAAAAATGCAGAATCCTGGGCCTGACCCCAGACCTACTGAATCTAAATCTCCAGGGATGGTGCCCATAAACCTTATTTTAAGACTGTCCCTCCTCGCATAGGGCATCCTTGGACACAGGACAAACAGGTAGGGGAACTTGTGCCAATACCAGCAGGTGAAAGGGTGGGGGTTGGAATATGTGGATTGTGGGAATGATAGGGGAACAAGGAGATGTGTGGTTGCCTCTTGGGAGATAGATTATCACACCCAATTCATGGAGGCACACACTGTGGCTCAAAGAGGTAATAGATCCCAGGCTGCCTGACTTTATCAGGGGCATTTTGCCTGAACCTCACGCCACAAAACCCCTTGCTTTTTGCTTCTCTGTCGCCATACAAAGGCATATTAGGCACGCTGGCTTCTTGCTGAGGCAGCGAAGGTCACATACTGAAGTAGAATAAAGACAGAACAGATAGTGGCCAGCCCCCCGGTCATGCAGCAAATTGGTGGAGGTGCCGGGATGTGGGAGGTTTTCACCATCTTTAAGCTGCTGGAGTAAATTAAAAGGTTCTTTCATGACCAAACTAAATGTTGTTTTCAAGTCTGAGGTTTTATTTGTTTGTATGTGCATATTTTGAATAAATTTGATAATTGAGCCACAAATGTTCCCAGCACACTTGAATATATCTAAATCACAGGCTTCTGATCAAATGGAGAAAAATCACAAATGTGGACATAAAGGATGCCTTTTGTTTGTTCAGTGCCCTTGGCAGCCCTCAAATAGGTCTGTCAGCTTCATGGCCAATTGCAAGTCTGTGGGAGTGAGCTGGGGATGGGGGTGGGGGGAAAGATTGACAATGAGACTACAGGAAGTGAAACCCCATGGTAAAAGTGGTGGTTTTTTGCTTTTAAGAAAACATTTCATCTATGCCTATAATTCATCTCAACATGCTAGTTTTGAAAGCACAAACAAATGGGTGTTGGTCTCTGCCTGGCAGGCAGCACTCCACACTCACTGTGCAAGGCCAGAACCCCGTTCCTGGTCCTTGCAGAAGAGGGCCTCTGGGATCGAGGGGTCCTAGGTTCAAATCTCCTTTGCCACTTGCCGTGGGGCCTGCCCTGGGCACCCAGGGACCTAGTGCCTACCCGTCTGTGGCCTCTGTGTGGTAACTGCCCGTCCACTCAGCAGGGAGGAAAACCAGTGTCGAGCATAAGCAGGTGGACTCTGGGGCTGGTCCTACCTTTTTCAAATTTCAGGCCCCTAATGAACCTGGTTCTCAGGCCTTTCCGTGCTTTACACACACACCTCCATAAACTGGGGGAGATAATTATAACAGTTACCTATGAGTTTAACATTTTCAAAATGCTTTGAAAGTGGCTGGTGGGTGGTAAATGCTCAGTAAATATCTGTTGAAACTGACTTATCTGGGAGAGCCTTGCAGGTAGGGGCTGAGTTCACAGTATTTTTGGTGTCCGCACAGGATCAGATCTACTATTTGTTGAACAGGCCTTGAACAAGCCACTTAACCTCTCTGAGCCAAAGTCTCCATGTCTGAAATAAGATATAATCTCTACCTCACGGGGTTGTTGAGAGAATTAAAGAGGATTAAGGCTTCTAAGAGGGCCAAAACAAGGACTGACACATGCCTGGTGACCACTGTGACAGTTTGAAGTTCTTTTATGAATCCCCAAAAGAAAAAGATTATGTTTTTGAACTAATCCATTCCTGCGTGAGACCTATTTGATTGGACTACATCAGTGAGGCGTAACTCTGGTTGAGTCTTCGCCCTCTTGCCGGGTCTGATAAAAACAGAGAAACATAGGAGAAAGGGAGCTCTGCCATATTTGATCCAGCCATGTGAAAGAAAGGATTCCAGGTTCACCCACAGCTGCAGAAAGGCAGAGAAGCCCCGAGAGACTGAGAGAGTAGGTCCAGAAAGACACAAGCCCTATGCCTGGTTATCCACAGCTGAGCACTGTGAGCCTGGAGGGGAAGACTGAGACCTCGGCAGAGATTGCCCCCCATCTTGTGTCACCAGCGTGGCAGCTGACTTAGGTGAGAAAGCATGTCTGATGGTGCCTTGATTTGGAAATTTCATAGCCTCAGAACTGTAAGATTTTACCCTAATAAATTTGCCATTATAAAAGCCAACACATTTCTGGTATTGTCCATTGGTAGCCCTTTGCCAAACTAAAACAGAAATTGGTACCAGGAGAGTAGGGTGCCACTGCTTGTAATTACCAAAATGCTGGAGCGATTTTATTAACAGGTAAGTGGTATTTTGGGAGGAATTGTGAGATGCTTGATAGAAAAGGCCTAAATTGCTTTGAAAAGGCTATTGGTAGGAATATGGACCCTAAAGTTCTTTCTGATGAGGACTTAGAAGGAAATGATGAAACTATTATTGGAAACTGGAGGAAAGGTGGTCTGTGTTTTAAAGTGGCAGATTACTTGGCAAATTGACTCCTGATGTTAGATGGAAGGCAGAATTTGAAAATGACAAGCTTGGACATTTAGCTGAGGAGATTTCCAAGGTAAATGTGAAAAATGCAGCTTGGCATCTCCTTGCAACTTATATCAAAATGCGAGAGGAAAGAGATAAGCTGAGAGCTGAATTGCTGGGCACAAAGAAACCAGAAATTGATGGTTTGGGAAATGCCGAGTTTCCAGAAAACAAGCCCCCAGAAGATAATGCCCCATGTGAGGACTAAACTAAACTTGGAACTTGCAAGCCAGGATTGAAAATGCAGCTATCCAGGAAGTTCTTGTGGAAAGTCTTACTGTCTGGCGGCTTGGACCCCTATAAGCTGCATGCAAAACCAACAAGCTCTTTGCAAGGTCTGTATGAACCAAACCACTCTCAGCCTGGACTGACAGGGACAAGGATGGGAGAGATTGAAAGAAAAATGGCTTCAAGAGGAAAACCATGTAAGCCGAGGCCTGGACTTGGGACATCTTCTCGGGCCAGAAGATGTGTGGAAAAGGTGAATTTGCCTCAGCATTTGAAGTGGGTGGATCTTCCAGCCCATTGTTCAGGGAGAGTTTAGCCACCCCAGACTACAGAGAGGGTGGAGCATATTCCCTGGTGGTTGGGGAGGGTTATGTCGCCACCCCACTGCTCTGAGCGGTTGGGCCTATTTCCCACAGATTAGAGAGAGTTAGGTCACCACCCTACTGTTGTGAGGGGGTTGGGCTTATAAGGCAAGATTAGGGAGAATGTTGCCACCACCACCCCTCCACTGTACTAAGGGGGCTGAGACAATCCCCCAGAAATTGGGGAAAGTGTGGCCATCACCCCAGTATTCTTGGAGGGTGAGGTTGAGAGCTTGGCCACCACCCAGATGCTTGATGAGGGTGGTACCAAGAAGATGGCTCCCAGACAAGCCCTTGGAAGGGATGGGCCCCCATGAGGCCCCAAGGAGAAAAAAACCATCATTCTATAAATGACTCTCATACTTTGAAATCTAATATAGTGTATCCTACAGGTGTTTGGGACCTGTGATACCTATTTTCCTTCCAAGTTTTCCTTATGGTAATACAAATGTTTATCTTGTGACTGTCCCTCCTTTGTATATTGAAAGCAGATAACTTGTTTTCTAAGTTTCACAGGTCTACAGACAGAGGGGAATTTTGACCCAAGACAGACTGCATTTCTAGAACTGATTTTTATGAGATTTTGTACTTAGCAGAGCTACTGAAATGATTTAAGGCTTTTGAACTATTGTCATGTAATGAATGTATTTTGCATATGGAAGGAACATGTCTCTTGGGGATTCAGAGGGTGGCATGTGACAGTTTGAAGTTCTTTTATGAATCCTGAAAAGAAAAAGATTATGTTTTTGAGCTAATCCATTCCTACCAGTGTGAGACTTATTTGATTGGACTATGTCAGTGAGGCATAACTCTTGCTGGATCTGATAAAAATGGAGACACACAGGAAAAAGGGTGCTCTGCCATATTTGATCTTGCCATGTGAGAGAAAATATTCCAAGTTCACCCACAGCTGCAGGAAGGCAGAGATGCCCAGAGAGACTGAAAGAGGAGGCCCGGAAAAAGACAAGCCCTATGCTTTGCTGCCCACAGCTGAGCACTGAGAGGTGAGCCTGGAGAAGGCTGAGACCTATGCAGAGATTGCCTGCCTGTCTTGCGTCACCACGTGGCAGCTGACTTTGGTGAGAAAGCATCTCGATGGTGCCTTGGACATTTCACGGCCTTGGAACCGTAAGCTTTTACACTAATACATTTCCCATCATAAAAGCCTGCACTGGTACTTTGCATCGGCAGCGCTTTGCCAAACTAAAACCACCACTAAATGCATTCTCTTCCCTTTCTACTCAGTCTCCTAATCTATGTGAACAGATCTTTCTGCTGCCTCTGCTCAATGTTGCAAAAGGCCTGCTGCCTCCTTGGAAACCAAAGAGACAGGGTGTGTTCAAAAATCAAAATTTCCAGTGACCCCTGCACCACTCAGTGTCATGGGAGAGGTGGCAGAATTGTGTGTCCTGGCACATGGGAGTTCAAATTAGGGGTTTGTGACTTTCCAGAAATAAAAGTATTTCACCAAGCCTCGGTTTACTGCTCTATAAAATGGGGAGGACTCAATTCAAATCGTCGGGGTTAGATTAAATGGTGGATGCCAAACTGCTTAGTATACGAAGTTACTCTCGTTGCTGGTGAAGAAGACAGCGATACCGGGAAGAAAGAGGGAATGGAGACAAATAACCAGCCCTCCCCGAGGCCGCCAGGCTCCCGCCAGGTCAACGGCGCGGGGCGGGGCCACGGCATCGATCACTCAGCGCTCCTCTAGGCGCTCGGCGATGAGACCAGAGTGAGGGATAGACACTCCTCGTGCAAGCCTTTGCTTGAGGAGGGGGAGAACCGGAGAGTTCGGGCGAGACGGGACACGTGTTCGCCAGTCCAGGGGCGAATCAAAACCGTCCAAACGGCAGAGAGGTCAGTCTGAGCAACATGAAAGCTGGGAGCCCTGACTCGGCAGAAGGAGAGGGGGCCGGGCTGGGCAGGGGAGGGCAGTAATTCCGTCCTGCGCCTGCGTGAGAGCGAGCTTGCCGCACTTGATTCTGCGCTTGCGCAGCTCCTGGCGTCACGTTGGTGTGATTCTAGTGCGCTTGCGCGGCCTGGTACTTGGTCTTTTTGCTTCCGGCTGCTGCTCCCAGGCGGGGTAGCCTGGAGCTGGGCCAACTGGAAAAGCTGGGGCTTTTCGGGTCCCGAATGTTGATCGCGAGAAATGCAGCCCTGGGGAAGGCGCCGGGGAGGGAATGGGTCTGAGGCCTCGGGGGGAAGATTGGTGTGAAATATCTGGGGGCCCAGCCCGAAAGAAAGTTTTTTGTAAGTCATTGGGCATTAACTCTGAGCGTCTAGCAAAGTTAAGTGGCCTCGATCCAAATTCCGAATTAAGGCACCGTGGTCAGAAGGATCCTCCAGCAAGCCCGAGGTAGGAGGTAGGGGGTGTTCGGGGCCCCAGGGACGGCCCACACTCGAAACTCTGGGCCGCTTAGGGAGCCAGAGGCACCCTTGTGCCATCGAATAAGGCTTTCTGGAAAATTAACCGAAGTTCTGCAAAGTTTTATAAAGTCCTTTAGAAAGGTGTTGTTTTTGCACGGTTTCTTTGGAATACTGCCACAATTAAAATCGAGGGACTAAGTGGGCATTCTCAGAAAGCCAAATGGAGGCTGATAGATCGTGGAAGCTACCTCTGGAAGGCCTTCTCCCGACCAGCACAAAGCTCTCAGAATGACTGTTTCAGGAGGTCAACCTGAGACCTTTGTGGGGCCCTCAGGGGGGCTGTTTCATATGGCAGACCTCAGACCCTCTGGGAATCATGGTGAGATTCTCAGGCATGTCGTTTTACCCAGCCAACTTAAAGATTTCTCTGGAAAGTACTTTCAAGATACTGATTTTGAAAGCTCATTTAAGAGAACTCAGTTGGTGGCTTCCTAGGAAACTCTGTTGTGTAGCCAGGAGGAACCCACTTGGCTGTTGATAAGGCCTAAAATAAAAAGCTCTATCTGGATGGTGACCCTCTGAAGTCAGGGCCTGAGTTCACTTGGGCTGTTTTATGCTATACTTGGCTACCTTAACATGACCAGAAAGAAGTCTTTTCATAAGGCTCATATGTGAGGGACTTGGGGAAGTTGATTTATAAATCCAAGACAGGAACCACTCTGCCGAGATCTCAACCTTTATCTGACCCCCTTTCCAAGAAGAGTGTGTCATACACCCACAAACAAGCCTTTAGGGAACGAGCTTGGAGCCAAGACATTCCATTGAGAAAAGTTGTTTTATGCAGCCTGTACCTGACTTTTCTCTGAAGCTGTCCAATGGCATGAGGCCAATATGTTTGGCACTCTTGAAGACCGGTTTATGAAGCCAGGACACAGGACCATTCAGGCAAACTCTATTCCTGACATCCTCACCTCCACGGCACACGTAGAAACCTATGACTTCCATGATTTTTTAAAAAAATCTTTATTGAGATAAAATTCACATAATGTAAAATTTACCATTTTAAAATGCACAGTTCAGTGTTTGTTTTTTTAATCAATTTTATTGAAACGTATCATAAACCATGCAATCCATCTAAAGTGTACAATCAGTGACTTTTGGTATAATCACACAGTTGTGCATTCATCACTGCAGTCAATATTGGAGCATTTTCCTTACTCCAAAAAGAAAACCCCCTAAGTCACCTCTTAATCCCTCTGTCCTTCCCCTGCCATACATAACTGCTAATCTATTTCTGGCTACAAGAGATCTTTTAAGATCGATACCTGTTGAGTACTGGAAGATTGACTTTATATAAAGTGAGGATACAAGGCCACTCATACTTTTTTATATGGTCTATACTTAGCATGACCATAGGTGTCAGTTTGCCTGGAATAATACCAGTTTATGACTTGTCCAGATGTAAATATTGATAGCATTCTGGTTTAGCTGATAAATTTTATCATTCACCCGCCTATACCTGACCACCAGGAGGCTGTTTATACAACCCACAATAAGCTGTTTTATGTGGTGCTCTGGGAGGCCTCTCTGAAAGTCTGTTTCATATGACGTATAACTGACCCCCTGCTCTGGAAAACTGTTTGTGTAATACAAACTTTTGTGAAAGACAAGTCAGTGAGGAGGTCTGGGTAGCCACTCAGTAAAGCCAGGCCCCAGGGCTGCTCAGGCTGATCCCTTTCTCTGGAAAACTGCTTGGTGCAACTGTCAAGAGGCCTTTTTATCAGACAATGACATGGGAATGTTGGAAGGCTGATGGGTAAAGGCAGGAGATGAGGGCATGGAGACAGGCAATTTCCTATGGTCCATACCTGACCTTGCCTGGAAGGCATCTCACATGGCTTGTTGTCTGAAGGCTGCTTCTTATAGCCCACGTGAGGGCTGCTCCTCTGGAAGGTTGTTTCATGAAGCCAGATGAAGTCCCTTTCTCCTAGAAGGCCATTTCACGTAGCTGACGGGAGCCCACATCAGGCAGCTCCCCAGAGGGTTGACTGATAAAAACCAACAGAACATGCTCCTGGTGTTATAAAGGACTGGAAGATTGGTTTGTAAAACTGAGCCAGAACCTGAGAAACTGTCTCACCTAGCTCTCGAGATATGAGGAGACTGGTGTTTAAAACTGGTCATGAGGCCACTTTGGAAGACTGATCTAGCAGTATGTGACTATTCCCCCCCAAAGGTGGTTTGATGTGACAACTATTTAAAAAGGTGAAACTAAAGAAGTTCTGGGAAGCCTGTGGAACGAGGCTGTAAGACCATGGAGGCTGACGTGGCCGGCAGGCCTCCTGACCCAGGAACTTGCCTCATGCTGCCGACATAGGCCCTCTGGGAGACTGGCATTTAGGATCGGTCAGGAGGGCCTTTGGGAGGCCATTTTGAAAACTGGAACTCATACGGCTAACGTGAAGCCCCCAGCGTGGAAGGACTGTCATGCAGTCTCAACATAAGTATCTCTAAATGCCTTTTCCTAAGGCCATTCACTGAGGAACTCTGGATAAAACCAAAGGGTTGAAAGAGTTACCAAGACAATTTCCCATTTATGTGGGAGGTGTGGGGAGCGGGGCATATGGGAATTCCTATATTTTTTGTGTAATCTAAGTATCTTTAAAAAAATTAAAAATATGGATTAAAAAAAAAAAAGACTTTCACATAGCAAGAGGGGACTGTTCTGTGAGGCCAACATGAGGCCTTTTCCCAGAAAGCTGTCTTGTGGTTGTCAGGGGGATATGTCATAGTCAGCACATGGCCCCCTCCAAGGCCATCTAGGGAGGCTGCCCGTGTAAGCCCTACAGGGGGCAATTTTCTAAGATCACCCTGGGCAGCCAGTTTACAGAAACCATAATCTGCATCCCAAGGAGACTGGTTTATAGCCCGTTTGAAACCCTCTGGGAGGCCGTTTTACAAACCTGCTCAAAGAGACCAATTTACAAAGCTGGACATAAGGCCTCTGTGGAAGTCATTTTTATAGTAAGGCAAATAAGTAGCCTTCCAGGAGACCTTTTTATAGTTCTCTGTGAGAAGCTGGGATATGAGGCCTCTGAGGTCTTTGAGATGCTCCCGAGGAGACTTCTCTTGGTTGCTTTATAAGGCTCAGAGAGGACGCTCTGGGGAGACAAGGCCACCAGGGAGCCAATTGACGGGTCGCTTTTGGAAGGCCCACGTGCCGGTTTGTGCGTGAGCAGTGGTGAGGCCACCCTGTGAGGTGAGACCGTGCAGCTGTCCAGAAGGGCTGCTAATGAAGCCAGCACAAGACATTTCCGAGCCCTCTAGGAAACTAGTCATGGAAGTTGTCACAGCAGGCCGGGGCCAAGCCATTTTGACGCTCTTGAGTCCCAGCACTCACTGAGCAAAAACCGGGGGGACGTCCATGCGAAGCGAGGACCGAGTGAGGCTCTGTGGGTTCAGGGGTCGGAGAAGCTGGTGCTGTCCTCACCCCTGAAGCCCGACTGGCTGTATGAACTTGTGGCAAATTGCCTGACCTCTCAAATCTCACCGTTTCCGTCTGTAAACGCTCACATTGTAGGATCGTGAGGGATATGCTAGACAATATGCAGCTAGGAAAGGGCATGGAGATTGACAGGAATTTTAAGTCCTGTTTCCACACACGTGATTGACCGTGGGTCTTTGGGTAAGTCACTTCGTTTTTTCTGGGCTTTAATTTCCTCATTAGTAGAATAGGGGGGAGTGGGGGTTGTAAGGAAAAAGGTTATGGTCCTATCCGCTTTACCGTATTGTGAGGAACAAATAAAAGTAGAGGGAAGGGAATGATGGGCAAATCATGCTAGAGGCTGTAAAACTGAGAACATCTCCGAATGTCGCTATTACTTCAGGACAGGCCCAGGAAGTAGAACTTGGAAAATAATAACAAATGAGAAAAATGCAGCCTTTCTCTTCTATAGAATGGGGATAATAGTGCCTTTTCTTGGGAATTAAACATCCCAGGTTGCCAGCTTCAGCACATGGGGGCTTGTGATCTTGTGGCTCACTTCCTTCATCTATAAGATGATGGATTTGGAGCCAGGTTCTCTGGGTTGGAAGCCTCAGCTCTATCACTTATTAAGTGGATTGCTTTGGGGAGGTTTAACTTCTCAGCCTCAGCTTCCTTGTTTATAAAATGGAGGTGCTGATGCTTTCATAGAGTTCCTGTGAGGATTAACAGTGGAAAGTGCTTAGTGCATTCTTGGCCTAGGGTAGATGCTTTATAATTGTTTGCTTTCAACCTCGTAGGTTCACTTTGAGGCTGAATGCACTAATCTTAGTAATACTTCAGTACCCTGCCTGCTATTGTCGTCGTTTCTGATCTGGGGGAAGAGAAGCTAGAGTGGAGCCGAGCAACAGGGATGGGGTTGTCCAGCCCACCTGTGGGGACTATATCCACAGCATATCTGTATTAGTCAGCCAAAGGGGTGCTGATGCAAAATACCAGAAATTGGTTGGTCTTTATAAAGGATATTTATTTGGGGTAGAAGCTTACAGTTACCAGGCCATAAAGCATAAGTTACTTCCTTCACCAAAGTCAATTGCCACGTGTTGGAGCAAGATGGCTGCCGACGTCTGCCAGGGTTCAGGCTTCCTGGGTTCCCCTCTTCCTGGGGCTTGCTTTTCTCCAGGCTCAGCTCCTCTGCTATCTCCACAAGGTCAGCTGTAGACTATGAGGCTCTCTAGGCTTTGCCTTTCTCCACAAGGCCAGCTGTAGACTATCAGGCAAACAGCTTATTTCTCTTCCCGGGGCCTTCTCTCTTTCCTCAAGACCAAACTCCTCTGTGTGTTCACTTCCTGGGGCTCCAGCATTAAAACTCAGCATCAGAACTCCAACTCAAAACTCCTACTAACTCCTCTGTTCTGCCGTGTAGTTTTCTCCATGAGTCCACACCCACCAAGGGGGCAAAGACTCAACATCCTACTGACATGGCCCAATCAAAGCCCTAATCATAATTTAATCACGCCCAGGTACAGACCAGTGTACAAACATAATCCAATATCTGTTTTTAGAATTCATAAATAATGCCAAACCGCCACCATATCCTTCATGTCTTTTTGGCTCCCCGTCTGCTGCTGACTTCTTCGCACACATTAGAGCTAAAGGAAGCCACGCTTCCTCCTGTTTGCGTGTGTGTTGGGGATTGAGTCCTAGGTGGTCCTGGAAATCTAGAGAGGGTGGTTGTTAGTTTTCTACCGCCACATAACCAATTACCACAAACTCAGTGGCTTAAAATAACACGCATTTATGGTGTTTCTTCCAAAAGGAGTCTGGGCAGATAAGGTAGCTGCAGGCAAATTAAAAAGGATTTTGAGCTGCCCAAACTCGACAGATGCCCTCTGCTTTGTCTGCATGTTTCCTCAACACTAGAGAGAAGTCTCCATGGTAGGGCAGCCTCACCGTGGGCATAAGCATCGCCGCTGTCTTGGTGGCTAAACATAGGCTTATTTCGTGGCCTTGGTTGGCCCCAGGCAGCTTTTCTCCCATCTGTGGCTCTGTCATCTCCTAGGGCCTCAGAGTCCTTCACTTCTGGCCAGTGGATAGGGGAGGAGGGGATGGAGGGCGGTGCAGGAGGTGCCAATGGGCCAGGCCCCCCGGAGGTGGCAGCCTCACCTCTATTCACGTTGCATGGTCACATCCAACTACAAGGGGGATGGGAACATGCAGTCTAACTGTGCAGTTGCGGGGGAGACAATATGGCTTTTGATGAGCATTAGGCAGGGGTTGGCAAACTACAGCCTGCGAGCAACCATCTGTTTTTGTAAATAAAGTTATATTGGGACACAGCCACGCCCATTTATTTGTGGCTAGCTGCTTTTATGCTAGAAAGGCAGAGAGTCATTGCTACTGTGACTTTACAGTCCACAAAGTCTAAACGATTTCCTCTCTGGGCCTTTACTGAAAAGCTTGCCAACCCCTAGCATAAAGCAGACTCTGGAACACCTGTGACGGTCCCTAATTCTTAGGACCAAATGAGATAGGAGGTGGAGCAGCTGGCAGGAGAACACCTAGAACAAGGCACAGGTAAATCACGTAATTGTGAGCAGCGGACCTGGCCCCATACGGTGCTTTGTCCCGAGGACTGGCCTACCGTCCAGGCCCAGAGCCCAGGCTAACGCCACCACAGGCACCACCTAGGATGTATACCACGTTTCTTCCTGCGAAGTTAAGATCTCATTCCTTCAACACCCTGAGTGCCTGCCAGGTGTCTGGCTCTGATTTTAGGTGCTAGGGAAATCGAGAGAAATGAGATAGGCCCTTGCCCTGGGTGAGCTCACAGTCCAGTATTGGAGAGACAGAGATAATTTGTAATCCATCTGCAACCCCAAGGGCTGCGGGACACAAAACACTGTTCATGGCAGGTTTCACTCAGCGGGTCATTCATTCAAAGTGGGTGTTAGGGATAGGAGTTTGCCAGGAAGAGGAGGGGTGTTGGAATCACTCCAGACAGAAGGAAAATGCACGTTGCTCTCGGAACAAACACTTGTCCAGTGCCCTCTGTGTGCCAGGTACCATGTGGGCTCTGAGGAGACAGGTGACTTCAGACAGATGAGGGGCCTCCCCCACAGTGTTTGGACCTCGTCATCATAAATGGTACATTACAAAAGACAAGGACAGGGAAGCAGATGTGGCTCAAGCAAGTGAGCTCCTGCCTACCACATGGGAGGTCCTGGGTTTGGTTCCCAGTGCCTTCTGGAGAAGGCAAGCTGGCGCAATGGGCAGGCATGGTGAGCTGACGCAACAAGACAATGCAACAAAAGACACAGAGGAAAGACAATATGAGACACAACAAACCAGGGAGCTGAGGCGGCTCAGGTGATTGAGCACCTCTCTCCTACATGGGAGGTCCCAGGTTCAGTTCCCAGTGCCTCCTAAAGAGAAGACGAGCCAACACAGAGAGCAGACAGCAAGCACAAACAACGAGGGGGGTGGGGCAGGATAAATAAATAAATCTTTTTAAAAAAAGACAAGCGGTGAGGGCGTATGTCTAAGGGTCCAAGGCCGGGCACCGCCTATAACTTTTGCTTCTTTCTCCACCAGGCAGGCGTCACATCGAGCTGGCGGCAGGCAGATGGCAGAAAGCCCCCGCAGGCCCGGAGACCCCCTGGTGGGAGCAGGCGCTCTCGGGGAGGCCCTCAGGGCACTCCTGCCGCCCACTCCAGAAGGCCTGAAGCTGGACCTCGGCGAGAAAGTGGAGAGGAGTGTCGTGCTATTGCTGCAGCAAGCCGCCGAGCTCTTCTGTGCAGGCAGAAGGTGTGAGTGTCTGCAGAGGAGCGAGATGATCCTTGACTACTCCTGGGAGAAGCTCAACACGGGCGCGTGGCGGGACGTGGACAAAGACTGGCGTAGGGTTTACGCCTTCGGCTGCCTCCTGAAAGCCGTGTGCCTGTGCGAGGCACCCGGGGATGCCGCCGCCGTGGCCTCAGCCCTGAGGGTCTGTGACATGGGCCTGCTGATGGGGGCAGCCATCCTCGGAAACATCCTCATCCAAGTCGCCGCCGTCCTCCAGACGCACCTTCTCTCTGGAAAAAGGCCTGCCCAGGGCCCACCCCCGGCGCAGCCCAGCCCAAAGGTATCGGGGTAACATTGTCACTGCCACACTTAATGTAACCTAGCAGCCCCGCTTTCCTGGAAGTGGCTTGTCAGCTCTCCCCGTGGCACACGTACCTCGTCTTTGACTGAAAAGTATCTCTGTTGATTTTGGAAATGGAGCAGCTCAGTCCATTTTCTCAAAAAAAAAAAAAAAAAAAAAATACTTTCCTGCATTTTCAGAATTTCCTACAATGGGTATTATTTTTATATCAGAAATGCAAATGGATGTCATTAAACACACATGCATGTAGCCAAACTAAAATGAAATCCTGCAAAGTGGGAAGAAAAATTGGCAGCAAACCTGCCCACGTGACTATCTTTATTATATAAGGAGTTACTATACAAATCAATAGGGGAAAACCTGGGCCTCAGGAGATAGACTTTCCACAAGGGCCAGGAGGAGGAACTAGATCTAGTAAACAAACGTGGAGGAATGGTCGATGTCACCTCTGGTCAAAAAAAAAGTGCAAAGAGCGAACGCTGCAAGGCATCCCTTTTTGGCTATTAAATTAGCAAGCGCTCCCCAGGGTGCCGGGGGCCCAGGGCATGGCATCAGTCGACCTTTTGAAGAGAGGGGCGATATGCAGATTGAGGGACAAGTACCTGTCCCCTTGGACCCATGGGTCACACTCTTCCCTCCGCTGAGACTGTCCCAGGGAACATGGAGGTGGCTTCAAGCCACGTGGTCCTCCTGGCAGAGGCCGTGGCTGGCAGTGTGTCTAGCGGAGTGGAGTCAGCCGGCCCGGGTTCGGTTCCCGCCGTGCCTCTTGCCAGGTGTGATTCAGGCCGGTGCCCTGGCCCCACACCTGCACTGCCTTGTCCATAAGGGCGGGGTGTGCTCAGCTCACAGTCACCAGCGGTGGCCCAGACACACCTGGGGCTGGGTACAGCCCAGAACGGCCCTTGCCCTGTCCTGGAGCTTCCTTTCCACTGAGGCCATCAAGGATTTCTTCTGACCGGTGGTGAGGGGGGTGAGGGGGAGGCCCCTGAAGATACAGCCTGCCTGCGAGGGCTGTGACAGTGCCAAGGGGGAGGCAAGGGGGAGGCCTTAATGCCCCACGTGCGGGTCAGGACGTCCACCGCTGTTGCCGCCGCCATTGTTACTGCACGTGTTCAGAACTGGTTTGGGGTCCCGCAGAGGAACAGTCATTGACACGGGCCAGTCAGGAGTCCTGGGTGCTTCACGTGGAATCTTGACCCTCGGCTGTTTAACGAGGACGTGGGCTCAGAGGCAGGAAGTAACTGGTAGAGAAGGTTGAGTAACTTACGATGCAGCCACTCCTGAGGATCCTGAGGGCTGGGTGGCAACATGGAAGTGGCTCTGGATAAATCACTGGGCAGAGATGGCAGGGTTGCTTGTTCTTTATCAGTAGAGCCACCCATGGGTCAGACAGGTCTGTGTGAGAAGAGCGGGACAGTGGAGCTTGGAATGGTAAGTTTTCCTCTATTACAGAATTGCCATAAAAGCAATATATTACTTTATCATTTGAGCAAACATTTTTAAAGAAATAGTAAAGGAAAAGACCTTGGTCTAATGAGGAGTAAACAGTAGTAATAGTTGCTGTGCTATTAGTTTTTCTGTTACTATTCCTGCTTTATTGGCACCTCAGCTGCCCTCCCACTCACGCCAGTTCCTGGTGGAATGCCTTTCTGAGGTGGCTGTCATTTTGTTTTGTTTTTCAACAGAAAGCAAGGAATGACCAGGTTTCGGTTCCAGATGTGGATCTAGAAAGAACTGTCCCCCGGCTCCACCGCCCATCCCTGGAGTACTTCAGGAAGCATTTTTTGGTTCCCCAGAGGCCTGTGATCCTGGAAGGTGTGGCCGACCACTGGCCGTGCATGAGGAAGTGGAGGTGGGTGGCCGCTGTTCCCAGGACACCCTGTGGCCTCCCATCCTCCCCAGGTAACTGCAGCCACACAGGCACAGCCCACTCAGCCCCCAGGGTCGGTTGCCGAGGGGTTAAAGAACAACAGAAAGGACAGTGCTCGGAATTGATGCCAAAGGTGCAAAGATTCTTGCCTGCTACAGCTCGCCTGCCCTCAGCAGCAAAATATTTTTACCTTTATTTTATTTTATTCTTTCTTTTGAAAGAAGTTTTAGATTACATAAATGTTACATCAAAAATATAAGGGTTTCCCATATGCCCCAGCTCCTCCCGCCTCTGCAGTTTTTTAACGAGTGCATAACTGAAAGTCTTAACATTAAATTTGTTGTGCACTTTTGCAGGAGCTTAGAAACTCGGTGTGGCATGTTCTCAGGGGCCCTGGGGCTTAAGACTAGAAACAAGAACCCAGCAGGCAGCGCCCTCCCCTTCATTGGAGATCCGCAGTCTCTGGTGTCTGCTGCCCTCGGAGTGTCACTTAATCATCCTCGAGTCCCTCCTCTGAATCGTGTGGGGGGGAGGGAGAAGAATCAGGCAGCCGCAGGGTTCCCAGCACCCACAGCTGGGCCTAATTTTGGACGTGAAGCCGTATTCCTCCAGAGAGGCTGCTGGGCCAGCCTGTCTTCGCAGCAGTGGTTTTGTGGAGGGAGCGATTCCAAATCCCTTGAGACGTGCTTGGGGGGGGATTCAGACCATAGGAGCCATCGGCACAGCGGGCATTCTTTACATGTGTCAGGCACTGTGACAGGCCCTCGCCATGCTTTACCTCATTTTATCCTTCCTGGTTCCCAGGGGACAGGGACTGTCACTACCCCCAGTTTACAGAGGAGGAACAGGGGCCTGGAGAGGGTCGGTAACTCTGGTCTGTAACTGGCAGCTCTGGAGTCAGTCCCAGGCCTCCAGAGAGCAGAGTCAGGCACGTCACCCCCTCCCCTGCAGTGCTCGCCGTTGGCGCAAAGAAGGTTCCTCAGCTAAGTGACAAGGTGAGCAAAGACAGAAGTTAGAAGGCTCTTGGCAAGCAGGGAAATAGAGCAGCTCAGCAACAATTTTGGCGACCAAATGTATTGGATCTAGCTGCCAAGCTACACAGAGCCTTGGGCAAGTTACCACACCTCTCTGTGCCTGCGTTTCCTCGTCGGTCACATGGGAGCTATTGGAGGGGATTTTGTGAGGATTCAACGAGAAACTGCATGCCTTGGAGCACACCTAGCACCGGGCCCAACACTAAGTGTTAACGGTGATGATAATGATGCGTATTTTTCTGCTAGTTTGGAGTATATCCAAGAAATTGCTGGCTGCCGAACCGTTCCAGTGGAAGTCGGTTCCAGGTACACAGACGAGGAATGGTCCCAGACACTGATGACAGTCAGCGAGTTCATCAGCAAATACATCGTCAATGAAGTATGTCATTTCAACTCATTTCCCCTTATTCCTTCAGGAGCGAGAACACATTCTGGGCAAACAGCCTCCATGTGTTACCCTGGAAGCTTTTTGACGACATCGACCTGTGAGAGTCTGGTCACTCAGATGGCGAGAACAGGAAGGCAGGTTACTGGGCAGGCAGGGAGGCAGGCGTGATGTCAGGGATTCATTTCAGGCTCTCTTGCTCTTCTTTTTTTTTGGTGCAATTCATTGGTTTTTAGTATATTCATGAGGTTGTGCAGCCATCACCACTATCTAATTCCAGAACATTCCATCCCCCCAAAAAGAAACCCCATACCCATCAGTAGCACTCTCCCTCTCTCCCTCTCCCCCAGCCCCTGAAAACCTCTCACCTACTTTCCATCTCTGTGGCTTTGCCTGTTCTGGACATTTCCTGTGGATGGACTCATACACTCTGGCTTTTGGGTCTGGCTTCTCTCGCTTCACACAGTATTTTCAAGGTTCATCCGTGTTGCAGCATGGATCCATGCTTCAGGCCTTTTTATGGATGCGTAATATTCCAGTCATCAGTTGATGGACACTTTGGTTCCACTTTTTGGCTATTGTAAAAAATGCTGCTGTGTGAAGCTTCACGTACAAGTTTTTGTCCAGACGCGCATTTTCAGTTCCTTTAGGTATATACCTAGGAGTGGAACTGCTGAGTCATATGGCAACCTACGTTCACCCTTTTGAGGAACTGCCAGGCTCTTTCCCACAGCGGCTGCATCATCATATCAGTTCAGATTCTTAGGGAAGGGACCATGGGTGGCTTCCGCTTCTGTGACTCAGGTCATGGAGAGTGTAGACAGCTGAGCCCTGGAGTGGCTGAGCCGTTCCTGTTGGCTGAGAACAAGAGACGCCTGTAGCAGGTGCCCGGACCCTGAGGCAGGATCTGGGGTCCCCCTAGGATCTGGAGTCCAGTCGCCTGAGAGCAGGGTCCTCCACCACGCAGGAGGGAATTTAGCCCCAGGGGTTTGCACTGCGTCCTTGCCCTCCCCAGCCACCCATCTCCCCCAGGCAGCCCCAGGTCCAGTCACTAAACTTCCTATTGGCTTCATCCCTGGTCCTGCAACAGTCAGACAGGTGACGGTGTTGGTCCAGCAGCTCTCCCACTGGCCTTCCAGCACCGCAGGTCAACTCCCGAGGGGCCTCCCTTCCCGCTCTTCTCATTCACTCCTGAATTTCCAGCCTCCTTCGCAGGCACTCAGCGCCATCCTCTGGGCCGTGGCCGCCTCCGTCAGTGCTCACAGTAGTCTTTCCATCCCTGCCTTCTCCTGTGCACATCTCCTCCCCACCTCGCCTCTGCTCGCTTCACTCCTGCCTGGAGGTCTGGGAAAGGGAGATGTGGCTTAGAGAGCCGGCGTGCTGGCATGTCCATCTGTGCTTTTAGGAGCACACCTGGCAGAAACGCCTTCTGCTGTCCCCTCTGCTGGGAGGAAGCCGGGTGCCTGGAGAGAGGCATCCCAGAGTGGGCAGGAATGTGGGCTCTGGGTCCTGTCAGAGCCGGGTCGAACCCCAGTTTGGCCCCCGCTGGCTGTGAGGCTGGCTCCTTAACTCTCGAATCCTCAGTTCCCTGACCTGTAAAATGAGGACAGTGACGCCTAGGTCACAGCGTCATCACGAGGCTTCAAGCATGGACCATGCTTGGCACGGTCTGGGCAGTCAGCACTCCGTAACCGTGAGCGGTCGGCAGGCTCCAGTGCTTAGGCCTGGCATGTTGTAGAGTCTCAGCAGCCTTTGCTGGAAAGGAGGAAGGGAGGGGAGAAGGCGAGAAGGAGACGAGTGGAAAGAGAGACTCATGGGGAATTTTAGAGCGCTCCTTCAGACTCTCCAGCATTGTGTTCTCCTCAGAGCTCTTCAGTCCAAAGCAGGGCCGGCTCTGGCTGCGGTTTGGGTCTAGGGTGAGAGGGAGACCCAGAGCCTGAAGGCTCTGCCTCCACTGCCTCCCGGCCCCAAGACCCTCAGCCATCTTCAAAGAACGCCTTGAGCATTGTGGAGCCCAGTTTTCACCCACCTGAGTAGCAAAAAGTCTTACAAAATGATAATATCCAATAATGTCCTGTGCAGGCAAAGACATAGGAAAATGGGTATGCACTGTAATTGCTGGTGAGAGTAGGAATGATTTGACTTTGGGGAAAATAACCTGGCAGAAGCTATTAAAGTTTAAAATGCACATACCCCTTGACTCAGTAGCTCGTTTCAGATGCCCTCAACCACAAATATCGGGCCAGTGTACAAGAATGTTAGTGAAATATTGTGACAAAACAACCTGAATATCCGCCAGTTGGGGAGTAGTTGATTTAATGATATATTCTGTCTATGAAACACTGTAGCCATCAAAAAGAGATTATGTACTGACCTGAAGAGATAGTCATGATGGCTTATTAAGTGAAAAAAAAAGCAAGTTTCAAGATAATATGTATGGTGTGATCCCATTTTTATTTTTATTTTTTTTAATTCTCCTATACGTGCAGCCCCTTCACTTTTCATTTGAGGGACCTGGGCCTTGGGGGCACAGAGTGACTTCTCAGGGCAGCCATCGGTGGCAAAGGCAGAACCAGGCCCTGGATCTCCCAGCCTCACCCTGTCCTGCTCACGAGAGAGCGGATCACATCAGCCCCAGGGTGGTGTGGGTAGACGAGGACCAGGCAGGATGAGTTCCCCGGGCGGGGCTGGGGCATGCCACGTGCTGAGCGCCAGCTCCGCGGTGGCCGCATCAGGAGGGCATCGTCCTAACGGAGCTTTCTCTGTCGCTTCTCCCATGGATTAGCCGAGGGACACTGGCTACCTGGCTCAGCACCAGCTCTTTGACCAGGTAAGTCGGAGACCACGTGCCTCTGTCTTTCACCCTCCACTTTGTCCTCTGCCCCCATCCTCGGCTCTGATGAGAGAGGGCAGGAGAAGGCGTGGCACTGGTGCTGCCCTCTGTGGGCACGAGGGGTCTTCCCATGGCTCCCTGTCCCCTCCTCAGCCAATGGGAGAGCAGGTCAGGGTGGCCCCGGGGGTGGGGGAGCCGAGTCAGGGGTCCAGGTGTGGTCAGGACTCAGGAACGGGTCCCAGGCAGCCAGGCAGGGACGGCAGGCTCTGACGCGATCCATTCCAGCCTCTTCCCCACCCCCACGCCGGACCAACTGCATCTGAATCTGCCTTTCCCCAGGGCCTAGGCGACTGTGCCTGTAGTGGGGTGCAGTCCCAGGCCCCACACGTGATGTTCGCACGGAGGCCGGGCTAACTCAGGACTGCTGTTTAGTGGTGAGGGAAAACATCAGGGTACCTGTGTATACAGAGTGACCTTAACCATGTTGGAAAGGACAGGAAGCACTGCCCCAAGAGGTTAGCAGTGACTCCTCGTCTGTAGACTGTTAGGTGGTGTGCTCTTTCCTTCTCTTTTCCGTTGTTTCCAAGTCGTCTATGATAAGTACATAAAATCATCATAAAGAGAAGAAGTAGACTTTTTTTTTTTTTTT
>JAQZBX010045278.1:0-21098 GCA_029593785.1 Cabassous unicinctus
TGCTATGTCTGTTCATCTTCCTTGTTTCTTTAGGAGGCACGAGGAGCCAAACCCGGGACTTCTGATGTGGGAGGGAGGTGCTTAATCACTTAGGCCACCTCTGCTCCCGGCTTTTGTTGTGTGTCTCATGTTTTTCCTCCCCACATCTCGTTGTGTCATCTTGTTGTGTCAACTTGCCACACCTGCCTGTCATGTCAGCTCGCTGTCTTCTTTAGGAGGCACTGGAAACCTCTGCTCCCTGCTTTGTTGTGTCTCTCATTATGATTTTTCTTCTTGTGTCTCTTGTTGTGTCAGCTTGCCACCCCTGCTCATCGCACCAGCTCACTGTCTTTTTTAGGAGGCACCATGATCTGAACCAGTGACCTCCCATGTGGTAGGCAGGAGCCTAGTCACCTGAGCCCAATATATTGGGCCCAATATACATCCGCTTCCCCAATATATTTTGAGAATCTGCTATCTGATCAAAGTTATAGATCCTCTGCCAGATGGCAGATTGAAGGAGTCACAGTCAAACAATTAAGCATATTTTTTAATCATTTGAAGTCTCTGAAGCCCTTCCAATGGCAAAACTTTAAGAATATCTGCTCTAGAAGGAAAATAAATCGCACTTAAAAAAATCACCTAAGATGATATAATGGACATTTTTACATGATTTAAAAGGAGTAAACAAAGAAAAACTATGATTAATGAAATATACTAAGGATTGTCTAGGCTTAGAAAAGGTAACTTCAGAAATTCCATGCTATGTCTGAGTCATCTCAAGCTACAGAGGCTCATCATAGAATATAATGGCTTCCATCAGAGTACCTGTAAGGGCACCTAAATTCATGTTCTGGATTAAAGGTTTTCAAGAGAAAAGAACTTATGTTCCTAGGCAAATGATTGTGTCTCATGCAATGCACAAGACCTGATTCTATTGGAAAGGTAATAGATGTTGTATGTTTATAACTTTTGGAGTTTTTTTTCACTTATTATTTAAGAAATTATTTGGAATCCACATATATCTAAAGCCGTCTTAGTCTCAAGATTATCCTTGTCGAAACTGCATGAAATTGCAAGTATTTGGTTAGATTTAAACTTTGACCTTATTTAAAAATAACTACCGAAGTTTCTTTAGTTTTCTTTATTACTATTATTTATGGCCATGATATTCTGATAGAGTATTTATCCCTTCTAGTGGACAAAATTTTTTCATAAAGGGTCTAAAGTTTTTTAAATGTATTTATGCATAGTTTTAAAATATTGCTAGTTGTTAGAGTATTTTTGCTTTTCAAGCGTCTTGCTTAATTTACTTTGTACTTATATTATAGTCTAGCACATTTGTGCATGGAATCAATATTCTAATTTATAGTCCAAACCCAGCTAGGACCTATGGTCTTGTTTGGTATTAAGCAGGCAAAAAAGTCAATCATAGAAATTTACTAGTTTGCCTTTACATTCCCATAATCATCATAAGCTCCCAGTTTAAAAAATGGTACGCTATCCTTTTATTATTATTATTATTATAATTGTTATTATTATTAGTGATTTGGGTTTTTTGTTTGTTTTTTAGTCTAGCCTTTTTTAAGTTAGTCAATATTGTTTGGGATATTTTCAATAAGGTCTTATTTTTCTAGTAATCTATCTTCTTGAATTCTCTAAAGTAGAACTTTTGCACATCTAAATAACCTAGAATTCCTTTTTTTTAAGTCTTTGTTTTTTATACATATTATTACAAATACTTTGTAAAACATTAGAATTAAAACTTTGTTTCCATTCCTACCATCCTAATTATACCCTCCTTGATTATTTCTGTAGGTATTTCAACAGCTGAAATAATTACTTAGTAATAAACCATTTTTTCCTAGGTAAGCAAACTGAGGCATAATTTAGTTAAGGGACTTATCCAAGATCACACATCTTAGACCCGGTACTTCTGACTTTCTAATTGGTGCTGTTTTTACTAAATGCTTCTTAACCTCTCAAATCTATCTACTTCTCTCTGTCTCCATCTGCTTTTACCCTAATTCAGACTTTCAGCCCCTTCACCTACATTTGTTCTTCCTGCTTCCATTCATGTTCCATTGCAATTCATTCTCTCCACTGCAACCAAAATGAACTTTCTAAAAGATAACCATGATCACATTACTATTCAGTATCCTTCTCCATAAGAGATGATTTACCAGGCCTAGCATGGTCTGGCACATGTATACCTCTCAAGTTTTATGTGTTATCTCTTATTAAACTCTGCCTCTAGCCATTACTGGCCTACATGTAGTTCTCAGAGTAGGTCATGCTCTTCCAGTCAAATCTGGTCATTAGTGTGTCAAGGCAGGAGAAGACTCAAATTATAAATTTGTTTTTCCAAAGATAACAAACTAGCTAAAGCCTGTTGTTGACTGATAAAATTATACAATCAAACTTTGTTTCTTTTTAAAAAGTGATTTAAGAAGATAAAGGAAGGTTATCTGAGGAAGTATATAAAGGAGGGATTTTTTTTTAAAGGAGAAACAGTTGTGGGATATTTAGCAAACATGTTCACATTATTAGTACCAATAAATTTTCTAACTGTAAAGAATTAAAGAAGTCAGCTAGTTCATCTCTTACATTTTAGTCAGCTAAACTTATCTCCATAAAAGCTCAAATGTTTAACTTAAGGTTGTGTTTGTGTCAAGACTGAGATCATCTCTACAGCTGATTCATAGGCCAGTGCTCTAAATATTATCATCCTGACTTCCTAAGGAAAGTTTTTTCTACAATATTTGCTTATATTTTTCGAAGTATAATTATGAATTATGAAAGTAGACATCCCCCAATTTTAGTATATCTCAGGCACATAGAGTGACATTGCTTTCCCTGCCACCATCATTATCATTGGCATAGGAAATATTTTTTTAAAAAGAAAGAAAACACAACTTTGAGCTTTTAGGCATGTCTAAATCAATGAGTCAAGAGCAGGTTGGGAAGTAGTATTGAAAACTAAAATGGATTATGGGAATTCTCCATAGGAGGAAGTGTTGTGGCACAGTTCACTTGCTTATACGGTTGTTATCTCAGGCATTTACAATATCCAAAAAATCTGACTCCCTTTCATTAGGTAGTCTTAATAATTTTAGGTGGTAAATTAGAGTGTACCAGGGCCTAGACAAGTGAAGCTTTGGGAAATGAGAGCCTACAAAAGACAGAATTCATACCTTTTCACACTTTTGCCTAGGATGAAGCTTATACCAAAAGCAGATGAGAGTAAGACATTTTCTCTTCTTTCATATAATCTCTGTGTCCAAGCTACCAAACGCCAACTAATGTTGTTTGTTCATTCGTTCAATAAATTCTTATTGCATGCACTGCAGAAACTGTACACTAGGGCTATAAAACTGAACTTTTTTCATACAGCCCCTGTCATGGTGTATACTAGCACAGGAAGAAAAACTAAAAGCAAATAAATAAATGAATGAATCAATGAATGAATGAATCAATGAAAGAAATTATTTCTCATCAATACTATAACAAGGAATATAGGAGATGGAGGATCTCAATCCTCAAGTACAATGCTCAAGGAAAGCCTTTGAGAAAGTGAAATTTAAGCAAAAACTGGCCATATTCGTACATAAGTATAATATACATAATGTAGAGCATTATGAGCAAGTTGGATAGACCAAGAAACTATAAATAAAATTTGTTCTGAATTCCTAACATTCAGTTTCTGAGGAAACTTTTGAAAGTTACCTTTCTTATAAGTTATGAACCACCTATCCAAAAACTATTTTTCAAACTCTTGCTAAACATATCATTTCAGATCTTAAGAAAATTTAAACTATTGGCACCAATGTAAAGTGAGTTTTATTAAAATTGATTTGATTTTAATATTCTTTAAAGAATCCAAAATATATTTTGCATTGTTTTCCCCAGGAACTCAATAAAGATCTTCAGTGTCACCATTTATGCCTTCAAAACAAAGATTTGAAAACACAAATTAAGCATATGTTGGATTTAGCTTGTCTACAAGAACAGCAACACAGGCAGACTGAGGCGTAAGTACATGGATTTCCCTGCTCCACAGATTTTAACACTGTAGACATAAGATACCTGAAGCATAGTAGTTCATTTTTCCACTGCCAGAAAATTGAGTTTTATCTTGTATGACACACATTATTTTTTAAGTCCCTGCCAGCAGCAGAAAACATGCAGTCTTAGAAAACATCGAGAGACAAAAAGAGATGTGGTTCCTCCCCTCCAATCAATTTATTACAGTGCTTTATAGTTTTAAGAGCATTCTTTCTTTAAAAAAAAAAAAATTGTTTTTATGAATTTATGCCTATAATACAAAATTCCAAAAGCACCTGTACTATGAAAATGAACCTGTCTTCTACCTATATCCTCTAGCCAATCATTTTCCCTCCTAGAGGCAATTACTATTAAAACCAACTGAATTTTTTAATTAGACAACTTTTAAGCATTCATTATTCAATAATGATTGTTTTGTTATCATTAAAATGGCTACTAAAAATGTTTATATTTTAAAATCAGATATCCCAGTTTTTCATGGGATGCTATAAGCTTTTTTACACTCCCTCTACTGACTCAGTAGTAATGTCTTAATCATTTGAGTTTTGAGACATAATAGTATAAAAGTTCAACTTAATCTTTGCTTTTGTGATCTTGGATAAGTCAGTTAATTCTTACGGCTTTGCTTTCATGCTCTGTTAAAAAATGGGAAATTTATTTCTATAAGGACTTAATACAGCTTTAAAATTCTATTAGTGTTCTACTTGTGTACTGATAATTAATTTTCAGTATTTTTTATTTAGGAGAAATATTAGGTATAGCCATGAAAGAAAAGAAAGGAAATGGAAAATTTCAGGGAAGCTTTCTGTGAATAGAAGCTCAACCTAATTTCCCGGTATACCCAAAATAGACATTAAAAATTCATTTACTAGCATTAATACCACCTGTAAGAGCCGAAGTCATCATCAAAGAAACATTATTTCAATCTATATATGTTATATCAGACAAATAGATTAGTACTTTTAAGAAACATTTTTTATCTCAAGAATGGAAACAATTATTTCAAATTTCATGAACTAGGGCATCACAAACAGAAGCAATATGGCATACTACAAAGAGTATGAGCTTAGGAATCTTTCTTGACTTTGAATTATACTAACAGTGTAACCTTGGACTAAATTATTTAACTTCATTTAGCTTAGTTTTCTTATATATAAAAATATGTCATAATACTTTCCTTATGAACTTTTAAAGGACTAAATGACACAAAATCCCATGATATAGTCCCTGTGTCAGGGGTCCCCAAGACCACCTCCAGGTTCGATGATTCACTAGGAAGAATCATAAGATTCATCATGTAGTTGTACTCAGAGCTGTTATTTATTACATCAATAGAATGCAAAGCAAAATCAGCACAAAGAAAAGGCACATTTGACAAAGCTCAGAGGAAACCAGGCACAAACTTCTAAGAGTCCTGTCCCAGTGGAGTCTCACAGGATGAGCTGAATCTCTCCAGCAAAAAGTTATGACAGCATGTGTGAAATGTTATCTATTTGTGAAGCTCATTAGATACCCACTTCCCCCAAGTTTTTACTGGAAGCTGGTCATGTAGACACTCTTCTGCCTAGTGTGTACCAAAATTCCAGACCCCTAGAAGGAGAGCAGGTCTTCAGCATAAACCATGTTGTTTGTACAAACAGTTTAAGCACAGTGAGCCATTCCTGTGAGTTATGGGAAGGGTAGGAACTCTCCAGAAATCCAAGTTTCCAGACACCAGCCAAGAGCCAGCCTTGCAAGCAGGCCTTTCTAAGGATAGCAATACCATGTTAACTTTTTCTGCACAGTACCTGATTAGTGTAGGTGCCCCATAAATGACTGTTCTTATTGACTTCCTGTTTTGTGACTTTTCCCTATATTTGTTACCTACTTGACATAAATGGAATATGTACTTCCCCTCCCTACAAAAAAGTAACATTATTTGTACTGCTCTCTAAATATTTAAGATTCCTAGATAATAAAATCATTTCCCTGTGAATTAAAATTAATGGCTAATTATTCTTTTCCCATTGAACTATACATACTTCAAATCATTCTGTTCTCCTGGATGTTATGAGTCAACTGGAACCTCATATGATGTTTAGTGTCTTAGTATACCAGAGCTGAATCATCTCAAGATCATTCATGTTGTTTGGCATCTTCCTTGATGAAAAGTTAGGAACTTTTGTGATATCATTTCTTCATTGAATGCATACATCGAGGTCTGTAATATAAAAAGATACACACAATGCTCCTCTGATGGCATGACAAGGATAGGGAAGATTTTACATTATAGCTGAGAATGTGGTGCCCCAACCATTCCCTAAACCCACCATCCTTGTCTATAACTTTTCTCTTTGAAACCTTTGAATCTCATTGGAAAAGTCATTGGTTTAGGTCATGAAGAACTAACTTGAAGGAGAGTTGGTTTTGTTCTTTTATTTATTTTTTGTTATATAGCTGAAATATGAGTCTCTTTGTTTGACTTAGTATATTAATTTTTTATTTCAATTCCATGATAATTAATAGCAATAATATCTTTGGTTTGTAAAGTACGTTGTATTAGTCAGCCAAAGGGGTGCTGATGCAAAATACCAGAAAATGGTTGGCTTTTATAAAGGGTATTTATTTGGGGTAGAAGTCCACAGTTACCAGGCCATAAAGCATAAGTTTCTTCCCTCACCAAAGTCCATTGCCGCGTTTTGGAGCAAGACAGCTGCTGACGTTTGCCACGATTCAGGCTTCTTGGGTTCCTCTCTTCCCGAGGCTGCATTTCTCTTCGGGCTTAGCTCCTCTGTTTCCTCCACAAGGTCAGCTGTAGATTATTAGGTTCTCTAGGCTTTGCTTCTCTCCACGAGGCCAGCTGTGAACTCTCAGGCAAATGGCTGGTCTCTGTCCCGGGGCCTTCTCTCCAACATCAAAACTCCAACATCAAAACTGCTCTCTCTGTCTTTTGCCTTGCCTTTTATATTTGATTCCCCCACCCACCAAGGGGAGGGACTCAATGCCCTACTGATGTGGCCCAGTTAACACCCTAATCATAATTTAATCATGCCCAGATTAACAGACCAGTTTACATGCATAATCCAATATATATTTTTGGAATTCATAATTACATCAAACTGCCAGACTGCAACACACGTCATGCTTTGCAAAAAGCTTTGATACATGTTTAACCCATTTAGTACTCAAAACAATCCCCTATTATAAGTAGAGCAAGAAGCTGTCCAGTTGTTCCGACTTCATAGAGGAAGAAACTTCAGTTTGCACTTTGTCTAAGGTCATAGAAGCAAGGGTGAATGAGCTGAGACAAGTTCTGGTAATTATTAGTAATTCCCATCCAAGATTCTCTACCCTATACTTAGTGTATTAAGAATATGTGGAAGTATTACATTGAAATAGCATATTAACACATGGAATCAGTTTAATGATATGCTAATTCTTTGGTGATACATAGAAGAATTGGAATAATGTATTTAAAATTTAGTTTTTATCTCTCTCTTCTTATCACCTTATGTATATAGAGTATTGAATGCTTTACTTCCAGTCCTAAGAAAACAGTATTGTGCATTAAAAGAAGCTAACCTATCAAATGCCGCTTTTGAGTCTGACTTCAAAGAGATTGAACATTTAGTTGAGAGGAAAAAAGTGGTGGTTTGGGCTGACCAAACTAGTGAGCATCCACAGCAAAATGATCTACGAGGGATTTCTGTTCTTATGACCTTTCCACAGCTTGGACAAGTTCAGTCTACTCCTTATTGTAAGTATAACTTTTTGTTTTAATGAGTGAATAGTAACTTCATTTGAAAAGAGTAGCCTTCTTTATATATCATTCTACAGAAGTTAACTTTTTAAATAGGTTTGGCTATTTTGTGAGAATTAATGGGAAAATTAGCTTCAGAATCCTTTCATTTTACCACTATCATCCAAGGATCTAAGAGCAGATGTGTGTTGATGTTCTAAAAAATTTTAAGTTATTTTACCCATTTTTTATGAAAATGATTTTATTCCCCATCCTTCTTTAAAGTGTAGCCTCTATTAAGGACTGAAGACTATAGTTATGAAAATGATATTGCATAATACATAATCTGGTTTTCAGATCAACTGCAAGGGTAGAATCTACTGTTTTTCTATTGACAGATCACTTGATATCTTTTTCTCTCATTGAAGTGTGCATGGGACATTGTAATTGCAAAACAAACAATCTTGATTAAAAAAAATTCAAAGAACATAACATAAGAAGTAGCATCCCTACTTCAACTCTCCAAAGAGCCCCAATCTTATTATGTCCTACCGCAGAAATAAATGCTATTAACAGTTTGGTTGTCCTTGTACTATGTCTGTGTGTGTGTGTGTGTGTAATATTTGTATTAGACAATTTAACTCTTTAGCTTTTTGTTAGGCTATTAGTCTAACATTTCCTTCTACCTTCACCTAAATCCAAAATAATAATAATGCCACCAATAGCAATGCATACTATTTTTATTCTTTTTAATTTTTTTCTTTTTATTCTTTTTTGTTCTTTTTATTCTTCTTTGGGTTTAGTTTGCTCTACTTTTTCTAGATCCTCCGATTTTTAGTTTAGGTCTCTGATTTGAAATCTTTTTTAATGTAAGCATACAGAACTATAAATTTCCCTCTCAGCCCTGCCTTTGCTGCATCCCATAAGCTTTGTAATGTTGTGTTTTCACTGTCATTTGCCTATAAATTTTCTAATTTCCCTCTGTCTTCTTTTTTTTCTTATATTGTTTAATAGTTTATTTACTTTCCATATATTTTGGGGTTACAAGTTCTCATTCTTTCTGATTTCTAGCTTCATTCCTTAGTAGCCGAAGAAGATACATTGTATAATTTCAGTATTTTTTAGTTTATTATGATTTTTGTGTGTCCTAGCATGCCCTCCCGGAGAATGATCCATGTGCATTAGAGAAGAAAGTATGTTCTGCTACTATTGGGTGAAGTAGTCTATGTATGTCTGTTAGTTCTAGTTGGTTTATGGTATCATTCTCATCATTTCCTTATTGATCTAGTGTGTAAATGATCTATCCATTGTTGAAAGTGGTATAATGAAGTCTCCTATTATTAATATAGACCCGTTTATTTCTCCCTTCAAATCTCCAGTATTTGCGTCATATATGTTGGGACTCTGCTGTTAGTTGCATATATATTTATAATTGTCATATCTTCTTGTTGAATAATCCATTTTGCCAATCTCTGCCTTTTGACTGAAGAGTTTAATCCATTTACATTTAAATAATACTGAAAATGTAGGGCTTTCTTCTGCCATTTTGCTATTTGAGCTTTGTAAGTCATATGCCTTTTTTGTTACTCTAGTCTTCTGGTAATTCTTGCTCTCATATTTATTTAATATTTTGTGGTGTACCTTCTCATTTCTTTCTGTACATCTTTTTTAGATATTTTCTTTGTGGTTACCATGGGATTTAATATTCTAAATCTATGACAATCACTTTTGATTTGACACCAATTTCCATCCCTCTCCCTCTTTTTTGTTGTACTTGTTAAAATTATATCTTTATCCATTATTTGTCCAAAACCTTAGATATATCGTTACTCTTTATGCATTTGCATTTTACAATCCATAAGAAGTAAAAATTGGAGTTACATACCAAAAATCACAGTATAATACAATAGTCCTATAATTAATAATTATCCATATGGCTATCGTTACCAGAGTTCTTTATTATCTTTATGTCACTTTCATTCATATTCTAATGCCCTTTCCTTTCAAACTGAAGAACTCCCTTTAGCATTGCTTATAGTTCAAGTCTAGTTGCTGATGAAAGCCCTCAGGTTTTGTTTATCTGAGAAGGTCTTAATATTGACTTCATTTTTGAAATACAGTCTTGCCAGATATTACAAAATAACTGGTTGGCAATTGTTTTCTTTAGCACTTTCAATATTTCATCCCACTGGTTTCTTGCCTCTGATTTCTAACGAAAAATTGGCACTTAATCTTATTAGGACTACCTTGTATATAACATGTTGCTTTCTTCTTGAAGTTTTCAGAACTCTTTCCCTGCCTTTGGCATTTGACCATTTGACTAATATATGTCTGGTCATGGTGCTCCTCGAGTTTATCCTGTTGTGTTCGTTGGGCTTCTGGAATGACTAAACTCATGTCTTTCATTAAACTTGGGAGGTTTTCTGCCATTATTTCTTTGAATATTCTTTCTGCCCCTTTCTCTCTTTCTTCTCCTTCTGGGACTTCCACAATGCATATATTGATATGTTTGATGGTGTCCCACAAATCGCTTGGTCTCTGTTCACTTTTTTCTTCGTTTTTCTTTCTGCTTCTCAGCCTGAATCATTTCACTTGTCTTATTTCAAGTTCACGGATTCTTTCTTCTCTCAGTTCCAATCTGTTGTTGAAACCTTGTAGGGGATTTTTCATTTCAGTTATTGTGGTCTTCTCACCTACAGTAGTTTCAGTAGTTCTGTTTGGCTCCTTTTTTTTTTTTTTTTTTTAGGAGGGAAAAGAAATGGGAGGAAATAACAGATCATAGGTCCCAGGTAGAGAGGAAGGGGCTGAAGAGTGATAAAGAGGACCAATTTATAGACTACAGTTTCCCTTATTGTTCATTCATTGTTTTCCTGATATCCTTTAGTTCTTTCTCTGTATTTTCCTTTATCTTCTTAAGCATGTTGAAGATCTTTTTTTTCTTGTTTTTGTCTGTTACTTCCAAAGTCTGGTATTCTTTACTGATGGTTTCTGAATTTTTATCGTGGATAATATTTCTTTGTCTTTTAATCTTTTTCACACACTGTACATTTAAATATTTTAATTTGTTAACTTTTAGATTTAGTCCCTGAGCCGCCTGTACCTTAAATTTGTTTCCAGCTAATATATGGCAGAAATTACCTTGAGTGCCAGCAACTAACAAAAATAAACAAACCAATGCATAAAAATCATATTTCATAGACTTTGCAAATTGGCTGTGTTTTCTAGTACCTTCCTTCAAAATTTAGCTCTCCGATCAAGAATTTGAAATATAGGGTCCTCTCCATCTTTTCTGAAGCTATTTCTTATCCTGGGCTTTTGGTTGCTTTTGGCTTTAGGAACCTCTGTTTTCTCTGTTGCAAATTTCCATTCAGGTAATCTTTTGCCCCAGGCCACTTAAACTTTATTGTTTCTTACACTGTTTTAGCTACTGCAAGCAGCTTCTGCCTGCAAAGCAAGTTTCAGAAAGGTGAGCCAGAGGGGAATTTCCTGGTTAGTTGTTTCAAGCTGCCACCCAATAGATTAGCACCAAAATACAGACACCAGAATACATAGTGGTTACTCTGCTCCCCTGGTAACATGGCCAGGGACCCACAGTGGGACTGCTGGCTAATTCCACACTACACCAGGGAGAGGTTGGAGGAGGGGCCAGCAAGTCCCCATGATCTTCCCCTACTCTTTTTTTATTGCTGCATTTTCTTTATTCAACATTCACCCAGTTATTGCAACTCTCTTTTTTGGAGTTTTGAGGAAGATGGCTATGCCAGTTTTTGCTAGATGTTCAAAAATTCTGTGGGGGGAACGGCACCTTGAAGCTTCTTATATCACCATCTTGGTTGATCAGAAACTCCCTGTGATTTTAATTCCCTGAAATTTGTGGAGACTTGCTTTATGCCCAGCCAGTAGTTAGTTGGTGTAAATGTTTCAGGTATGCTTTTAAAGATGTATATTTTGCAATTGCCGGTTGCAATATTCTGTTTAGGTCTACCAGGTCAAATTGGTTAATTGTGTTCTTTCAGTCTTATCCTTACTAATTTCTTTTTGTAAGCATGTTCTGTTCGGTACTGAGAAGAGCTATTTTAAAATCCCACTATAACTGGATTTGTCCATTTTGTATTAGTTTTCTATTGCTGCTATAACAAATTGCTGTTTTGCCTATGTGATTTTATTTTTAACTTCTCTTACTTGGGTACATAGAACTGTCTGCATTTGTGCCTGGATTAGTTTTGAGAAGTTGTTAACGATTATTTCTTAAAGGCTTGCTTCTGCCACTTTTGCTATGTGCTCTACTTTCGGAGAACACTCCAAAAACATTGCATGGTTCCTTCTCATTGTATCATCAATGACTTTTACTCTCTTCTCCTTTTCACCCTTTTATATCTCCTTGGATCATTTCTTCTCTGATATTCTCTAGTTTACTTTCTCTTTTCAGCTCTGTCAAATTGCTGTTAAATCCATCCAGTTCTTAATTTCACTTATTGTATTTTCAGTTCTAGAATTTCCGTTGAATAAAATGAATATAATTATTTTAAAGTCTGTGTCTGAAAATTCCAAAGTATAAATACCTATGGTTCTGTTTCTGTTGTCTGTTTCTGCTTTTATCTTTTATGTAGTCTCATTTCCTCATATGCATGCTAATTTTGTGTGTATCCTAGACATTTATTTGTATAATTGTTTATAGAAATAATTTGAGACTTCTGCAATGATATCCTCCTCTAGAGAGGATTTAAGTTTGCTTCTTCCAGGCTCCTGGTATCACAGTTAATCTTAGATCACCTCAATCCAATTTCAAAGATTGGAATGATTTATAATTGTTTCTTCAAGGGCCTGCTTAATTCTGATATATCCTCAGAGTGTAGGAATTCAAGATCTATCTCACAGCAAGGACAATTTACGGGTGATTGCCTTTAGTGGACCCTAGATTCCATTTCTGGCTTTCCAGTCCCACTAGGCTCTCAAAAATGTTGCTAAGCTTTTCTACCACCTCCTCTAATATCAGCTAATAATCTCAAGGTTAAAGCAGCTCTGGAGGCAGAGATTGCTTTCCTGCGCCTCCATCTTTCTCCTAATGTTGGCATATGATCACAATCTTGTCTTCAAAGGATTACTAGCTTTCCAGTGACTTTAAGTAAATGTTTTTTTATATTTTGTAGAGGTTTTTTTTTTCAGTTGCCCCCAATGGGGGTGGGGAAAAGGATGTTGGTCCACATTACCTAGGTCTTTATTGTTTTTCAGAATTCCCCTATAATTTTACATAAGATGACAGAGAAGTTGTATAGATTCTCTTCACTAAAAATATGTATACATGCATACATGTGCATGTGTGTGTATTTTCTTTCTTTTTTTTTTTAAGAATGCATTAGATTATTAGACTTGACCTAGTTGAAATAATTTTTGGGAAGCAAAACTTAAGATGTATTCACATTCTCTCACACCTTTGGGGCCTTGATTCTTTGTTTATAAAGTGTTCAAGATTTTGAAGAGGAAATGGGGTTTTCACACCAAGAATGAGAAATACTGACCACCTTGTGTTTTATATAATGTTGTGTTTTATATAATGGTCATTATTCCTTATTTAAAAACCCATATTTCGCATACAACATAATTGCATAGACTTTATTTGTTAACAATAATAAAAAACATTTATTGACTCTTAATTCCTTTTTGTAACATTCTCAAAAGGAAAGCCTCTTGAAGTCACGTTATATTTTATAAATTTTTTTTTAGAACATATCTGAACTAGAGGATGTATTTTGTTTTGATGTTTTGTTCTAACAATTTCACAAATTATTTGTTTAGTATGTCTTGTCCATTCCATGAATAATGTATGTTGTATGAATTATGCATAAAGAATCAAATAACAGGAAAGGTATATATAAATGAGTTCACATAAATATTTATTGTTCTTGGTCTTAGAACATAAGAATTGTTCATAGAAAAAAGTATAAATTATGTATTTATATTTGCATTCTTAAGACATGAAGCAATACCCAGATAGAATATATTACTAAAATTTTAAATGGCAGTATTAGCAAATTTTAGAAGTAATATTGAAGGGACTCAGCCTACTCACAATGTGAATCAAATGTGTCTCATTCACCTTAGGCTTAGACATGTATCACTGACTTTGACTTTTGTTTTTTCCTATACTCTCGCAAAGAGGTAATATCAGGCAGTTCTTTTGTTAAATTTCAAAAATGCTACATGCTGTGGGATTTGAGTGTGCCCCACCCCCACCCCAGATGCCTTAAGGGCCTCTAAAGAATATTTATTTTACTGCATTCTTTTTACTTAAAACATGCAACAAACACACACAAAACACAGTACTTTTAAATGTCTAAGGAGATTAACCATAGTTAATTTAACCTGTACTCCATTATTGGGCATTTAGGTTGTTTTGTAAGGTTTTGTTTTGTTTTGTGTTGTGTTTGTTTTTAAGGAGGAACCAAGGATTAAATCTGGGATCTCATACATGCAAAGCAGGCACTCTACCACTGAGCTACACCTGCTATGCAATAAATTTTTGTTATTATAAATAATATTTCAGTAAACAAATTTGTTTAGCTTGGCACTTATGTCTGATTATTACTGTGATAAAATCCTGTAAGTGGAATTTCTGGCTCAACTAATAGACAATTTTTTTTTTTAGTTTGTAATATATGTTGTAAAATATCCTCCCAATTCCCCTAACTTTCCACCCCTCCCACTCTCAATGATTATACCAATTTTAACTCCCATGAACAGTATAAGAAAAGGGGTCCTCTCTCCTTTTGGCCTCACCAGCTTTTAGCGTCAAAATAGTTTTAATTTTCACTTTTTACCAAATAATTTTCAAACATATACAGAAGTGCAAAGAATACTATAATAAGACCCATGTACCCATGACCTAACTTTAAAGATGACTTCATGACTAATGTCGTTTCAGCTATAGCCCCATCTGCTTTCCTCCACCCTATCTTGTAAACTGGATTATTTTGAAGTAAATCTCAGCATATTTCTTCCATTTACATCTTAGTAGTATCTAAAAGAAAATACAGTGCCCTCTTTGCACCTAATGTCATCAAATATTTAATCAGTGTTTGGATTTTCACCATTGTCTCATAAGTAATTTTTTTAAGATTGATTGATTGATTGATTTATCTCCGTCCCCCTCGTTATTTTGCGTTCGCTGTCTGCTCTCTGTGTGTTCTTCTGTGCTTGTCTTCTCTTTAGGCGGCACCGGGAACTGATCCTGGGACCTTCCAGAGTGGGAGAGAAGCACTCAATCTCTTACACCACCTCAGCTCCCTGGTCTGCTGCGTCTCTTATTGTCTCTCCTCTGTGTCTCTTTTTGTTGCATTATCTTTCTGTGCCAGCTGTCCACATAGGCCAGCACTCCTGCGTGGGCCAGCACTCCCGCGTGGGCCAGCTCACTGCAGGCCAGCTTGCCTTTCACCAGGAGGTCCTGGGAATCAAACCCTGGACCTCCTATATGGTAGACGGGAGCCCAATCACTTTAGCCACATCCGTTTCCCATAAGTGATTTTTTTAAATAATTTGTTCAAATCAGGATCCAAACAAGGTCCATACCTGTTGTAATTAGTTGCTATATCTGATTAAACCTTTCTTTATCCAGGATTCTCTCTCTCTCTCCCCCTCTCTCTCTGTCTGTCTCTGCTAATTATTTGTTGATTCATTGCCAATTTAATAGTCATAAAGATGTTTTCCTTTCGATTTGAATTTCTATATTGGTAAGGGCTTTGGCTTTTACTCTGAATGATATAGGGAGCCATGACCTGATCTAAACAGAAAAGTAACATACCTCAGTCGTGTTTTAAAAAGATCCCTCTGGCTGCTGTGTTGAGAATAGATTGGAATGGCAAGGGTTAATGCAGTTAAAAGGCTATTGCAAGGAATCGCATGTGGCTCATGGGGTTGAGCACCTGCTTCCCACATGGGAGGTCCCGGGTTCGGTTCCCCGTGCCTCCTGAAAAAAACAAACAATAAGCAAAACAAACGAATAAACCAACTCAGGGGAGCCAGGTGGCTCAGTGGTTGAGTGCCGGCTTCCCAGGTTCAATCCCCGGCCCCCAGTACCTCAAAAAAAAAAAAAAAAAATGGATATTGCAATAATCCAGGTAAAAGATGGTGGTGGATCAGACCAGGATAGTAGTAGTGGAGCTGTTGAGAAGTGGTCAGATTCTAATATATTTTGAAGGTTGTGCCAACAACAGGATTTCCTGACAAATTAGATTTTAGATATGAGAGAGGGAACAATCAATGCTGACTCCAAAAATTTTTAAATTAGCACCTGAAAGAATGAATGATGAAAAAGACTTCAGGTGGAGCAGGTTTACAGGCTGAAGATGGCAGAAGATAAGGAGTTACATTTGGGGCATATTAAATTTGTCTGAGATAGATCCAAGCAGAGACATCACATAGGCAGTTTGATATAAGAATCTGGAGTTCAGGAGAAAAGTCTAAGTTAAAATAGAAATTTAGGAGTAGTTAACATTTATATGATGAGATAACCAGACAGGAAACCCTTTTCTTATCATATAAATGTTTTTTACCTCCATTTTCATTTTAAGACTTTGCCAATTTCTATACTTTAGAATTTTGGATAGATATTTATTTGACTTGAAGTCTTTATCTCCAAACTCCATGTCTACTGACTTGGAGTAAAACATGCACCTTTTTTGGGTCTGAAAAACAGAAAGAACACTCACTGAGTATTGTGCAGGACAGGAGTGCTGATAGCAACATTTATTTATAGAACTGATTAAACTTCTGACATTAAATGAAAAGTCCAAATTTCCCCATTAACCATCTGGAAATTTCCATGTAGTAAGATTTCTGTCTCTAACCTTTTCTTTTTTTTAAAAGTTTGCATCTCATGTCAGTGGTTTTATCTTAAAGCCCAATAAAATAAAAGTATTAGTAGAACCAGTCTTTTATAGTACAGATATTCTAATTGCATATAGAGTTCCAATACAAGTTTAGATTTCCCCTAAAAGTGCTTGAAATAAGGAAATTTCATGTAGACAACAGGAAATCTCTAACCTGATTTCTCATTTTAATCTTGTTATATGAAGGAACAAAAATGTTTATAGAGCTAAATCTTTGATATTTCTCCCCTTTGTCAACTAAATTTTACCATTACCAGTAAACAATAGAAGTCATGCTTATAGTCCTAAATACATTTCATTTGATCTTTAAGTCCCCATGTGCATAAGACAGTGTTTAGTTATTCATCAATAACTGCAAGCATCACTATAAATTAAAGGGTTTTTTACACTGTCCTTTTTTCTCCCCTCCAATCTTAAATAGGCATGTATAGTGGGGGAAAATGAAACTAACTTAGAGGATAACATGGTATCTGGTTTTTCCCACAGAGACAAGTATCAAAAGGTTAAAGTTGATTTATTACTCAAAGTGGTGGATTAATTTAAAGAATTTTAACAATTCTTTAATATGGGAAAATGTATTCTCACTTTGTAATATTTATATATAGCTAATGTTATCTGTATAGGCATTAATACTACAATAACCACAATAGTGTAATGAATACATTATAAAATATTTATTAGTTTGGTTAAGTTATAGTATCTTAAGGTTACATATCATTAAATAGTTAAAAATCATTCACCTGTATCATTTGCAACTATGAATTCCATTAGTCACAAGGCTGTTTAAAATAATTCAGATTTATGATTAGTACAGTAATTGTATCAATCATTTGTAGCCTAGAAATGTTTATTGAAATGCATATATTAATACTTCATTTCACTTTAGAACTTTGCCAACTAATTTTAATTTAGCATAGTTTCCCAAAATACCTCCTTACATATATATTAATATGAGTGCTAGCAAAAGAAAATTCCTTGCCATCATTTTGTCGCAAACCTCAATTAGAGCTAATCCCATTCATCAATGTCTGCCTGCCATGAACCCTACTTTGCAGCCTGTGACTCATGTTTGCTAAATATTGCATTCTGCTTTTTACACTAACGTACAGCTCTATAAACTTTTTAAGGTTTGCAGTCTTAAGCTTTTGATAAATTAGTTCCTCTGGATAAAATCATTCAAGACACATGATACGGCACATCAAAAGATGACCCCAAAAGACCTGCCCATTTTTTGAGAGAAGGACTTTTAACTCACTAATGATAAATTATCTAGTCCCTTGTTAAAGGAACCATCTGTGAAATATTTCAAAAAGCAAAAAAATAAATATAGATCCCCCCCCCCACCCTAAGAAACCATATGAAATTGCCAGTTAGTAGTTGGGTTTTAGAGATTTATGTAAAGCAGAACAAAAGAAAACAATGATATTCTTAATTCAATTTATTTTTAAAACATTTTGAGAATATTTGATGTAAGAAATGAATAATTATAGTGACATCCAAACTAGTTTCCATTTCTCTTGTCTCTCCCCTCTACAATTGACCCTTCATACTGCCACCAAAGTGATTCTAATAAAGTGCAGGCCCCTTGGAGAGTCTTCAAAGACTTTCCCAGTCCCATGTTAAGCTACAGACCCACTTTAATCCAGCACCTGGTATCCCTACCTTACCTTAAACATGCTTTGTGTTCTTGCCTCAGCAGTTTCTCAGGCTTTTCCCTCAATCTTGAATGCTGCTTCCTCTCCCTCTAGCCCACATTCTGGCTATTAAATTCTTCTCTTCATTGAGACTCTTAATTCATTGGGATTTTGTTTATGAAACCTTCCTTTTAATTGATCTACCCCCCTTTACCTGAACATAATATTTTGCATTCCTACTTTATTTTTCATTCCACTATTATAGTAATTGTTGCACCTTTCCTTCCCTCTCACCAGCAGACTATAACTTCCTTGATGATAAGAACCAATTTTTTCCATAATTCATTTTTTAATATTTTGTTCTTCCCACTTATTTTTTAACTTTATTATCCTAGAAATAGATGTTCATTTATTGAAATTTTAAAAAGTCATCGAAAAATATCTCCCAATAACTTGTATTAATATTTTGTTTTAATTGCTTGTTGGATTTTTTCCCCCAGCATACATATGTGGTTTATACTTTTTAAACAAATAAACCAAAAAATGATATCTATTATACATATAGTTGATAACCAACTTTTTTTAATCACTTGTTACAGATACATTTTCCTATCAAGAAATGTGAATTTAAGTCATTTTTAATAGCTGTATATTAATTATATTTATTTATTCCCCTACTACGTAAGGAACGCTTAGTTTGTTTTCACTTTGTTATAAACAACACTTCATTAAACATCTGTGTGTGTGCATATGTTTTCCAACTTGTCTTATTTTTTCCTTGGGTTAAGCTTCTAGAAATAGAATAGCTACATCATGGAAAGTACATTTTTAAAGTATTTGGTAAGTATTGTCTAATTACTCCCTAAAGATTATAACATTACCATCAGAAATAGATAATGTAGGTGAACATTTTTTTTCATGTGCTTTTTGTCTAATTGGTGTTTGTTCTGAATATTTGCCTGCCCATTTTCTTTGCCTTATTCTTCTATGTTGTCTTTCTTTTATCTTATTTATTTTGTAAGGGTTCTTCCTGTGTATCTATGTATAGATATATATACATATACATGCACAAATACATAACATAGCCATAAATACATACACATACAAGAGCTCTAAACTCTTTGCTATATGTTACATATATTTTTTCTTCTTTTTTTCCTTTTTTTCTTTTATTCATGGTGGTTTTTAATTTTTATGTAATTCAGTTTTAAGTTATGAAGGAATCCATATGTCATTCACTTACTTTCTCTTTCCAGTACTAGTTCTCAGGTGATAACAGTTTTTTGGGATAAGGTGGTATATGGCCTTCTATACATATTTTTGAATTGAAGAAAAAAAAATTTTTTTTAAGTTTTTGTTACATTAATTATATATCTTATTACTTTTATTGCTTTGTTTCTTCACCTGACTTCCCCCTGGTAAATGAACAATAAATTGGGAAGTAAAGCATGAGTCTGGCTCTGCCATCAACAGGTATAATTGATAATTATTGGGAAGCGGGTGTGGCTCAGTGGATAGAGCCCCCGTTTACCATATGGGAGGCCCGGGTTCGCGTCCCAAGGCCTCCTTGTGAGGGCACGCCGGCCTGAGCGGTGCGGTGGGCTGATGCAGCAACCTCACGGCAGGAAGCGGGTGTGGCGCAATGGATAGAGCACCCATTTACCATATGAGAGGTCCCGGGTTAGCTTCCCGGCGCCTCCTTGTGAGGGCAGGCCGGCTGGCGCGGCGCCATGGGCTGATGCGGCCAGACCTCACAGCAAGGGGGAGATAAGCAGACACGCAACGAATGGACACAGCAGCACAAGCAGCATGGGGGGGATAAATAAAATAAAATAAAAAAATCTTAAAAAAAAAAAAATTGATAATTATTATGACTTTGAACATGTTACTTTTTTGCTGTGAGCAACAAAATGTAACAAGAGGAAGTTTAAATGATTACTAATGTCATCCTAGTACTCAGTTCTGGGTTCTATGTATGAGATGATCCCTACTGTGACTTTTCTTGTGGTTTGTAATTAATCAGTAATTAGTACCACCATTTTAGAGTGGGAATCCTAGACAAAATATTCAATAAAAAATAGAAATAGATTGCTAAATCCAAGAATTCCTATGACATAGAGATGTCATAGTTAAAGTAGATAAGGGTTTATATTACTTGGACATGTAAATATTTATTACTGCTCAACCAAGTAGTATAGTGTAATTACAGTTTCTTTTTTTTTTTTTTTTTTTTGCAAACTTTTATTTTTCCTGAAGTTAATAATTGCCTGATTTCTTCAAGGCTTATTTTCCTGTGTAGCTAATACTAATTCTTTCCTAATGCTTTAAAAGACTTGTAAAATATTTTTGGTCCTTTTTTTCCTCACAAAATCAAATATCACTTAATCTATCACTTCTTTTTTTTTTTTTCTCCTAAAAAACAGTTTTTTTCAGCCTCATTAAATTTTTCTAAATCTTTAAAAAGGTAAGGAATCTTAGTACTAGGCCTTTATTAATTGGGTCCTATTTCATTGCCTTTAAGTGCATCAATGTCATGAAGGTTACTTCATAAAATATTTTAAATTAGGTAATATACAATTGTATGATGTATTGGAAAGTTATACATGTGCTTATTAATTTCATAAGGGCTAGAAATAAATATTTTTGAGTTACAGAATATTGCAAGAGATTTTAATTGGGAAGTCTTTTTAAATTTATAGTCCTTTGGAGATGGTCTTAGAATTTAAATTAATAAAATTATTTTTTTAAATTCTGTGTCTTCCTTTCTGCAGTGGCAAAATTTGTTCAATAATACCTTTTTTTTTTTTTTTTTTTTTT